>CATLJT010000210.1:0-15574 GCA_949987775.1 Aproaerema taeniolella
TGAGCTGCAACTCGATGCGTTGTGGCTGCCGACGCGTAGGTCTTCCTTGCACGTTACAGTGTAAAACGTGCAAAGGCCAATGTGACAACAAAACGTAAGTAAAATATCAGTTCTAAAACTATTTTACATTTACCTAATATTATTATTATTTTGGTATTTTATACTGATAGCGACCTTATTTTCAGGGTTTTCAGCACCTTTGAAATGGAAGATAATTAGTTTAATTATCAATGCACGAGGTGCACTTGTGGCGCCAGTATCAACACAATGTAAATAAATTAAAGTACCTGGGTGACGGTATTTTTTTAAATGAAACCTAGCTAGATCGATTTTTCGCCCCCGAATCAACCTACATACCAAATTTCATGAAAATCGTTGGAGCCGTTTCCGAGATCCTAAATATATATATATTTATAGTACCTGGGTGACCAAGCTTCGCACGGTTATTTTTTTTAAATGAAACCTAGCCAGATCGACTTTTTGCCCCCGAATCAACCTACATACCAAATTACAAGAAAATCGTTGGAGCCGTTTCCGAGATCCTAAATATATATATATATATATATATTTATATATAAGAATAGCTCGTTTAAAGTATAAGATACAAGAATTGCTCGTTTAAAAATATTGGGAATTATAACAACCCTAAGAACATAGAATGATTTGAAGAAAAAATAGTAAACTTATAGGATCTTTATAGAAACAAAACAATCATTAGAATTTCGTACGTCTGTCTGGCTATAGGTTAATATATATATACCTAACTAAGGTTAAAATAGGCATGTTATTTCTGGAATATTGACTGATTGAGAGCGATTTACAAATTGGTACAAGTTTTATAAACATCGGATGACGGGAAGAGAAAATATTTTCATTTTAACGAATTATACTCGGTGAAAGTCTTGCGGACGACAGCGGTAATTCTTCAATAAATTTGTAACGAGACAAGATATTGAGTAACGGTTTTTTGCGCAAAACGTGTAAATGATTGCGTGACAATATTTATATAAATAAAAACTTCCATTTCCTTACACACTGTTCAAAAAATTTCGTTAATACAAAAAAAAAAAACACTTTATATATATTTGTTCCAGTTTTTTTTATCTTATATTTATTTTAGGGCGCTTTTTTATTTTTTTTAGAATAAATCAATTGATTTCCTGTCGATTGACACCTTCATTATGCAAATCGGAGCATCCATTCAGAATTGAGATTTTTTTTTAAAAAAAAACGAGTAAGTGGCGCGATCTCTGTTCCAAATGGGGGAATCTCGTTTATCCTCGAGTCAAATCCTTTATATTGATCCCTACTATCACTATGCAAAGCGGCATATTCCTATCATTAAATGCAGCATCCTGTGAAAAAATGGTCATAACAACTAGGACTATAAGAGAACCGCTTCCAAATACTGAAAGTACATGCTCGGTCAATGGTTTTGAGTAACTTTTTTGGTCTTCATACGAATAGTTTGCTTATTATCAAGTTGCTTTGTGCCGTGGGCGTGCATGTGTCCCATCTATACTTAGACATGCTACTCGTACCACATTAAATGGCTCTATGCACCAAACTCATTTCATGAATGCTAACGTGTACGCAACGCACTCCCTACTTCTATGCATTTGTTATGTACAGGAGCCACGCATCAGGTTACTCCATTTTCGTTGCAAAACCGCTCTTATCGCAACAGCATAAAGAGTTCGGTAACCTGTGGCGCTCCATACAGAGGCCAGCAGATGATGTTGGTAGATACTTGTACGCTGTTGAGTTAAGAACTGTTTTGGAACAATAACTTTGAATTTAACATTTTTGTTAAACCTCGATATTTATAACTTATAATTAATTATACCTATCTCTTGAACCGCTGAACCAATTTTGACTAAATATAGCTGAGAACCACATCGCTTACGTCAATTTTCAAACACTTGACTGTATTTGTATTTAGACGACATTTCCGACAAAATGCCTATATTCCAACTGATCTTTATTCCATCCCAAAAAACTAAGCCTTCTAATAAGCTAATTAAACAGCTGTTATAAAAAAAAAAACTATTACGTCCGTTCGATTAGAAGCGAAATAAATGTGGAAAACTTTTTTTCCTGACCATTAATTTTGGTTTGTATACTTCTGTTTTTTTGCATCGAAGCATCACATGGTGTCTAAAATGTGTACGGTTTCAAATAGCACGTCTCACCTTATATATAAAAGCGAAGGCATGCAGTATGGTTTTAGCCGCAACGACTTTGAGTTCAAGATCTTCATTAAGATGTCGTCAAAAAAACTGGCCAAACAGTAAACACTGATGAGTACGACACTCCGATGATGTAAGACAAACACACTTTATCCTCTTAACCTTGGATATTTAAGACTAAGACAAGAAATGTGCGAATGTTTGTCGAATTACTAAGCCAAGTGATAATGGGATCCCTAGGAATTTGGCAAACGGAATTTATTGGATCAGGTTGTTAAGACTAAGCTTTGTTTTGTAAGCTTGTAGGTTGAGTAATTTTAAATAGAATTGTGGTAACTATTGTAGGGCTATAAGATTACTGTTACAATAGAACTAGTGAAGCTTAGCAACGCTAAAATATTTATTTAACTTGAACTAATACTTTATGCGAGTAGGTCAAAGTCTAGAATGCTAATTTTAGCCACAACTTAGATGAGAAGTGTTGAAAGAATTTATAGATATGAAGTTTGATATTTTTCTTTGGCATATAATATTATATGCCAAATTATGCAGCATTTTCAATTATGAACTTCCCACTTGACAGGGGAAAATTTTGATACTTATGATACATTGTTGGTGTCGCTAGCTCACCACATATATTTCTTCTTTTTTTATTACAACGTTTAATATTTTTTTGTGTAACTGAGTCTTCATGTTAAGATCATTTTGTGAAAATAAGTTTTGAAACAATTGAGTTTTTTCACTTTATTTTTTCTGTCTATGGTTTTTTTGTACAAATTTCAATGACTAAAGAGTAAAAGGACAGGAAATTTCACAAAAATATGCGTGCCTGTAGTAAGCACATGCTAGGGTATCAAAATATCGATACTTGTTCAAAGTATCGATAGGTGGTACAGAGTACGGTTACTTTATGATAATTGAAAAATAAACAAAATCACAGCATTTATTTACAATTTGTCAATGTGAAAAAAAGACCAGTTCACAAAGTACCCAGAGTTTATAATTTTACTAAAGCTTTGACAATTTTACGGTGACATATGTATGTGTTTAATTGTACAATGATCATACAAAAGATATTTTGTTTAAAATAAAAGCCGCCATACAAAATCGTGACACGAGACCTAAGACCGAGCTCGCGCAGGGCTAAGCCCAGAGCGACCACCCTCTCAATTCCATGATGACCGCCATAAAAGGTTCACTCTTAGAGCGAGGCGAGGCAGCAGGCCGAGGAAAACTGCGTATATGGTGAGGCCGAAGGCCAAGCTCTACGTAGAGCGACGCGGAGCGTGACGTTTCACCCGACCTAAAATTCAAGATCTCGGATATGAACTTTTGCGAACCTGATATTTCGTGTCGTTCAATAGCACCCGAAGAAATGCTTAATACAAAAATGACACTCATGCACGCTATTGAAAAAATCTAGTTATAAAAGTGGAATCTGTTGCCAATATTATTAAAAGATACGCAAAAGCTTGCGAATAAACCAACATGTGATCGTCGAGGTTATCAATCTCCTCGAAAAAACAGACAGAGGAAGGAGGTTAAAGAGTGTGTTAGTGTCAATTTAAGCTAGCATTGCAGGCAGCAAGTATATTTTGGTGACTTATAAAATTAGTAAGCAAAACTTAAGCTATTATTTATTCTGTGACTTAAGGATGTGAATTCGCCTTCTAAACTGAACAACTTTTCCCAAGAAACGGGTGGAAATACAAAATATATATATATATAAATATTAGTTGTGTTATTATTAGCATCCACAGACTTTATTTCCGTGCCTTTGTCTAGATTAAATTTTCTTGTTAATACTTGATTTTTAACTATAATACAATACTTTCCATAGAGGTTTACAAATTATAAATAAGTATAATAAATATATGAATACATAATGTATATAATATATATTTAAACGAGTGACGGTTCTTCGCTGTTACATTCAGACCTCAAGGCATCTATGATGGCTATGTCTCGACTTTTGATCGCCATTTTGAGGTTGTAATTGACCACTTTTCCCCTGCCTGCCGTCTCTGCTTCTTTGATGAATCTGCCTATCGCATCGTTACCATCATCCGCATAATATTTGCAACTGGCGGTATGACGCGATATGGCAACTACAGCATGTGGGATACTGTCGTGTAGCTCCTGCCTGGTCGTTGTAGTACGCACGATCACCACCTTTTCGTACGTCAACCCTTGAGCCTCGTGTATGGTGAGGATGCGTGACCCGGTGCCCGATCCGTATCCCTGGTTTTGTAGAGTTGTCTTTTCTACTTGTGTATGAACAAGGTACAGGGTTTCGGACTGGGTTCGATCGATCTGTGCATCTGTATAAGGAGTGCGTAAGAAGTTTCGACGTGTAAATGCCGCTGTAGACTTCTCTAAGGGCAAATGCTACGTAAAAAAAATATATTTAGCTTCTCCATGCAACTAGAAATTGCCTCAGTATGAGATTTTTTTCCAAGAATTTCATGGATTCCTTACCAAATAACTATTAATTATTAAAAAAACAAAATACCCGACTGCACACTAAAAAATATTATTATGTCTTTATCCCGTGGGACTTTTAGGATAAAATGTATCCTATGACACTCCCGTAATCAAGACAAATCTAACGATACCTCATACATCAAAATCCATCAAGCCGTTTAGGCTACAGGAGGTCACAAAGGAAAAGACATACATACATACTTACATACACTCGAAAAACATTACCCTCCTTCTTTGGCAGTCGGGTAAAAAGAAACAGAAGGCACAGAAATACTTACAATTTGCAAGGTTTTATTAAATGCTGATTCCTCAAAATTTAAAGAGCATAGGTGGAGTACTTTATGAGGTTTCAAATTATCTTTCCCAATAATGTCAAACCACTTACGTCGCAACGCTTCTTTTTTTGGGAACCTGAAAACATAATCAAACCAAATACGTACTAATATTAATAATCCTAATATTAATGTAGTTTAAAAGAAAAACAAATTTCTAAGGTAAAATAATCATACAGAATAACATTAATTAAATTAATATATTTTCTAAACGTAGGTAACTATAAAATCTTAGTTATGATTCGATTTCGCCATTTCAGTTTTTAGCAAAACTGTCCCTTTACACCTTGAATACAGAAAGTGATAGTAAAGATAGTTAAAAACAGCTTCTTATCTTATTTAGCTTAATGTGTCCCACCGCTATTTTAATATAAAAAAATATTGTAACTGATCACTCGTACAAATATGCTCTGTAACTAATACAGAATCATCGATATAAATTCGATAGCCATTATTATTACATCACTAATGTCATTTGTATAGAAATTTTTGTTATGGAAAATATTATGTAAAGTTAGCCAGAAAGGTAATTTAGGGTGTAAAAAACGTGAAAACTATAAAATATAATCTTAGTAATAAAGGTTTTAGAAGTATTTTTGGGTTTAATAGGCGTATTTCAACAAAAAAGGTTACTTACTGATGCACAGTCGTTTGCTTGTTATTTTTGTTAGCCCTGTAGCTGCACTGTTTTACAGAGCACGAAGCCATTTTGCTACCTTCTCATCCAATGTTCTGACACTATACAAAACCACAAAACAACTTCTCCTCAACAAAAAACACAATTTTTCACTAATGTTGCTATTCACTTGACAGCTGAAGTACTCATGAGTGAAATGTAAACAAACTTAACAAAAATGGCGGCCGGCCACGCTTCATAAGTATGTATATGTCAAATATTGCGTCTCCATATAAACAAATACTACATACTCAAAGACAAATTTTGAATTTCACAAAAGTCACGACCTGTCAAAATTAGAAAACTAATAAGTAAATGTTTGCAGGGTTGACCATAGCCGTTTTTTTTGTTAAATTTATGCCTTTCGGGAAAGGCAAAGGAAACTATGTCCATACAGCCATGTCTTCAGTGAAAAATCTTCTTTCTTCAACTTAACCTAAGCCCTAAGCTCCTCATGTTCTGCGTGAAACCGGGTAGCCTCTGTTTTACGAAAACTGGCGGCGAGAAGCACAACCGTGAGGATCTTTATCGGTACCAAACGGAGCAGAAACACTGTTATCACTTGAATTTTTCATCACTACACGAATTTCAGTCAATTTACTGCATAGTACACTATCACTATTACACATTAAACAACTTTTTCACGCCGAAAACGAAAATTCAATTGACAAAGCAACCGCCGAGTTCCCGCCAAAGACCTTGACCATAGCCAGTAGTAATAGTAGTAATTTTTTTCATCCATCCGCATAGGCAAAGGTCGGAGCCATACAGCCAAATCTTTCTTAAGTAATATTTCTTCCACTCAAAGTCTTCATTTAAATGAAGGCAAAAGAAAGCCAAATCTGGAGTTTCGAACAGTGTCAACACATAAGTTGTCAAAGTTCTGTGGAAACAGTAAGTATACGTTTTTATTTTTATTTTTTTATTTTTTTTTTTTTTTTATTTCAGTAACTGGACGCAAGCACATAACAAATTAATTTTTAAAATCAACACATATGTGCATAGTATTCTATGTAGTCATAGTGACGCTGACGCTATTATGTATTTCGATACAAATAAATTTATTAATAATATTATTCTGACGAAAAGTACTATGTACTTAAGAAAAAAATGTAAACGACATTTAGCTACAACTGTAGCCTATTGCATACATAATTTTAAGACAAATGCTATTAATAATAGCAATATTTATATACAACAAAATTCTTTAAACTAAGTAGTGAGACAATAGGAAATCCCTCTCCAAAAAAAGGACAAGGATTTCCTAGCAACTCCAATATGACTAAGGATGTTCCGTCTGTGAAAAATAATAATTGTATAAACTTGGTGCATCAAAATTTAGAAGGAATGGAACACAAAGAATTATTGGTTGAGCTATTTATTAACTGTTATAAAGTTGATATTTTATGTATTACCGAGCACTGGTTGCGTAGTCATCAGTTAATATTTGGCTTCAATAATCACCAAGTTGCTAGTGCATTCAGCAGAAGTAAAGCCATACGAGGAGGTTCCGCTATATTTGCTCGTAATAATTTAAAGTTTAAAGAACGTAATGACATAGTAAGCTTGTCTGTTGAGCGCACTACTGAATTAGCCTGTATAGAGCTTGAGCAGCTTATTGTATTATGCGTATACAGACCACCCAAATCATCATATGAATCCTTTGAAAAAATCATGGAGGAAGCACTATTCAAAATTAGTAATAATAATAAAAACATTGTTGTTTGTGGAGACTTTAATGTCGACTTATTGGAAAATAGTTCTCTTAGTAAAAGAATCATATCCTTGTTTAAGTGTTATAATTTGCGCAATCTATTTCTAGAGCCTACACGAATTACCGCAACTTCCAAAACGTGTCTTGATAACATATATACAAATTTTGATCCCTCGGAAAAATCTGTTATCCACAAGTTACCTTCGGATCACTCGGGCCAACTAGTTTCCTTTGATGCGCTTCGTGGAAGGGCTGTAGAAAGAGGTATCAAATATGTGCCTATTAGTGACATAAGGCTTGAGAATTACAGAAGTAATATGATCACCAAACTACCAGATCTAAGATTTGAGAGTGATGATCCTAACAAACTTTATAACTCTGTACTCAGTTTATCTAAGCAAGAATTTGACATTGTGTTTAAATCCAAGACGCTAAAAATTAATAACTCCTTGAAGTTTAGTGATTGGGCGACAGTGGGAATTCACAAAAGCAGGGAAAGGCTATATGATCTCTATGGTGAGAAAGCATATAACCATTCTGAAACTTTTGTTGAGTATGTTAGAGCTTATTCCAAAACATTTAAACGTGTATGTAAAGCGGCGAAGGCTATGTTTGTTAGAAACAAAATTAAAAATAGTAGTAATATCGTTAAGACTTCTTGGAAAATTATTAATAGTGAGATGGGAAGGGTTAAGGCTCGCAAGTTTGATTTTAAGCTCAATATTAATGACAAAATCCTAACTTCCGATGTAGCTATTGCTACAGAGTTTGAAAGGTTTTTCACTGACATTCCAGTCTCCACTACTCAATCACTTGGCTCATCTCCCGCTCTCGCTGAATCGCTACTCAAGCAAAATGTAGACGAAAGTAAGGTTCATTTCAGTTTTTCACACATAAGAATTGTTGACATTCTTAAAACTTTTAAAATGTTAAACATGAAAAAGACTGCGGACCTTGATGGTCTTTCAGTAAAAGTAATAAATTGTATAATAGATTGTATTGCTCCATATTTAGTGTTTATTTTCAATAGTTGTGTCGATGGTGGTGTGTTTCCTGATTTGATGAAACATAGTAAAGTAATTCCTCTGTTTAAAGCTGGTAGTACATCTGACCCCACCAACTTTAGACCTATTTCAATACTACCAGTACTCAGCAAAATTTTTGAAAAAATTATCCTTGGTCAATTAACTACTCACTTCTATGCTAATAAACTTATGAATATTAATCAATTTGGATTCACACGGGGTCGTTCAACAACCGATGCCGGTGTTGAGCTTATTCGTCACATTTTTGAGGCCTGGGAGGATTCACATGATGCTCTTGGAGTCTTCTGTGATTTGTCCAAGGCTTTTGACTGTGTTCACTATGAGACTCTAATCAGAAAATTACATCACTATGGCATAAGAGGAAATGCACTTAGGCTTCTGGAATCTTATTTGTGTAATAGGATCCAGAAGGTTGAGGTTAACGGCACTAGATCACCTGGGTCCACAGTCTGTATGGGCGTCCCGCAGGGTTCAATTTTAGGACCATTCTTGTTTCTCCTGTACATTAATGATTTGCCTTTTCTTGTTAAAGAGGCCCATGAGATCGTATTATTTGCAGATGACACATCACTTTTATTTAAAGTGAAAAGATATGACACTAATTATGACGACGTGAATATTGCGATCTCAAAGGTAGTTGAATGGTTCACTGCAAATAACCTACTCTTGAACGAAAAAAAAACCAAATGTGTTAAATTTACCTTGCCTAACGTTAAACAGTTTAATACCAATGTACAGGTTAAAAATGAAAAACTGGAAGTTGTAGAATCTACTGTATTCTTAGGTATCACTATTGACGCAAAGCTTCAATGGGGTCCTCATATTGATAAGTTAGCGAACAGACTCAGTTCAGCAGCTTACGCGGTTAAAAAAATTCGTCAATTATCGGACGTAGAAACCGCGAGAACCGTATATTTCAGTTACTTCCACAGCCTAATGTCATATGGCATTTTGCTGTGGGGTAATGCTGCCGACATTAATAAGATATTTGTCCTGCAGAAAAGGGCTGTTCGCGCGATTTATCAAATGAGACCTAGAATGTCTCTTAGAAATCGATTTAAGGAAATAGATATTTTGACATTTGCGTCCCAGTATATATTTAATAATCTTTTGTATGCAAAGAAAAATGAACATTTGTTTAAGAAAAATTGTGATAGGCACAATGTAAACACTAGAAGCAAACATAACTTGGATATACTAGACAGCCGTCTCTACAAAGTAACAAACTCTTTTATGGGTCAATGTATACGCTTCTACAATAAGATTCCCATGTGTATTCAAAACCTACCTTTAGAAAAATTTAAGACGATAATTAAACAAAAACTTTGTAAAAAGGGCTATTATAGAATTTCGGATTATCTGTTAGACAAGCAACCATGGGAATAAATTGCTCAGCTCCAGAGTTATTCAGATATTAAGTCAATTAAAATTAAAAGTAAGAAAATTTATATGATTGACTTAAAAAGAGCGACCCTCGGAGTTTCTTGCCTATTCTTCTCCTGAGGAAGACTGCACCTTTGCGAATAGGCGCAAAGTCAATAGTGCTAATGTAATTCATAATATTGACGTGTTCAAGTATCATTTTATATGTTCAATGAAATAAACACTTTTGACTTTTGACTTTTGACATAATAAGTATATGCGAGCCCTCATACCAAGGGTCTAGGGTGTTTTTTTTATGAGCGGACCCATGTTTTTTAATATGTTTCTTAATTTGAGCACAAAATTGTTCATTTACGTTTATTGATAATCTCTCAATTAACTTTTTATATCCTAATGAGATAATTCCCCGAATTCTTCAAGGTGAAACCTCAAACATCTTATTAATCAAAAACCTCAGTACTTTATTGGTTTAGCGATAGGTTTTCCTCATTCATTAGGATTGTTTAACTTCCTCTTTAATTAGGTGAGTTTTCCTGATAAATGCAAATTTTAAGTTGTTGGCTGACCACCCTCTCACCATTATGCTACTTGTTCCATCTGATAACCCTCACAATTTGTGTCAAACGTAGCATCTAGTGGTTCGAGAACCACTGATGCTCTGCCTACCCCGTTAGGGATTATGGGCGTGAGCGTAAGTATGTATGTAAGAGCGAACCCATTCTTAATATAAAAAAAAGTTGTTGTCATTGGGTAGGTACTTGTAACAAAGGTGAGATAATTCTTGTTCCCTTGTGATTCAGTACTTTGTTCCCTAAGGATTTTAGGAAAAGTATGTAACCTACAGGTTATTCTGATGTCTTAGTTATATTACTGCAAAGTTTTATCGAAATCTGTCGGGTAGTTTTGCTTGATTTTTTAAAATTTAAATTGTTTTTTTTTTCAACACAGTTACATGACAGTTACATGAACTGACAGAGTTAATAAATGTTATTGACTTATTTAAATCAACATTTGATGTTCACTGAAATAAATATATTTGCAATTGAACTGACTTTTCGTCAAATAGAATTTCTGGGCTTTTTTTAGTTATATTTGTATCTTGAAATCTATAGTCATATCTTAAAGTCTATATTAAATTCTATATTTATAAATCAGAGCTCATTAATTAAACTCGGCAAATGCTTACCAGTATTTACTGAGAATTTGCAAATTGAGTGAAATATAGTTCGGATTGTCGAGATTTATGGCATTTCATTTTATTTGACAGCAGACAGACGCCAAACATTGATTATTTGTTTTAATTACTGAGATCTAGTTAGGCTCCATTTTCAACACCCGACGAAATAGAGGGCTATTATAAGTTTAACGTGTGAATGAATGAATGAATGAATAAATTCTTTATTGCAAACGTAAACAAAAACATAAGGGAAAAGTGCAAAAGGCGGCCTTATCACTAAAAGTGATCTCTTCCGGACAACCCTTTGGCCATTCTAAAAAGACTGAAGCGTAGTGTGTGTACCGTGTGTGTGTATCAGTGTGTCTGTTTATATGATTCAATACCATACAAAAACTTAAAATAAAATCACCCGCGACATACAACGCTTATAATTCTTAGACGCCTTATAGCTAAAAACCATCTTTATTACGTCAGCTTTCAAACAAAAAAAACCGCATCGGAATCGGTCCATTCGTTTAGAAGTTACAATGCCACAGACAACCGTGTGGTGATCGGTTGAGAAGAACTCCACCCCATCTCTTTCCGTGGGTGTCATAAGAGGCGACTAAGGAAACACAAATGAGACCTGCCGCCTAGTAATCCATCCCAGGCAACGACACTTCATTTTTTTTCTGAATCTGAGGTGTCGTCCTGTGGTCGCATGCAGTGTGGTAGGCTCTGTAAAAGGCCATCTGGTTTGCGACCACCCTCCTACCGAAGTCCGACGCCAAACAGCTTGCTGTGTTCCGTCGGTGCGTGGGAGTACCAGTGCCTTTATAGGCATTTCTGGGTTAACTCGTTCTATCGTCGACCTAATCTTTGACCTTATGGTCAAGAGTTAACCCATCTTATAATACAAAAAAATATAAAAATATATAAAAAACACGTCAAATAAATAAAACCCCTCTTTTTTGACGGTGCTTAAAATAATTCACAACATGAATCTCGCGGTTAACCTCTAAACCGATGGAAAGCGTGCGAAACAGAAATAGCCAACGTATGCGTTTTCTCTAATTGAGACAAAGGCCGGGCTAGCGAAGCAATATCGGTCGAAACACGAAATTTCGATAATTGCAGAACCCTTGTGGTAGGGGACAATTTAACGAATTCTTTTTCTCTTAGAAAAGGACGGGATTCTTTAGCATCGACCTTAGTGTGAGCAGCAGGTAATTGTTTGAGCGTTTCCAAATTAAAGAAAGGGCCGAACGAGTTCGCCTTGATTGAAAATGTGTACACAGTTCCAAGGCAGTCACAGAATGGTGGCCAAGGGGAGCGACAAGGCCAGTGGGCAGACCACCAGCCCGATGGTCAGACGATTTCGTCAAATTGACGGGACTTCTATGGATGAGGTTAGCACAGGACCGTGACGATTGGCGCTATAGAGAAGAGGCCTATATCCAGCAGTGGGTTGATGTGGGCTGAATATGATAATGATGATGACACAGTTCATGATGATGGTGATGATGATAACTCTAAAATAAACCCCCAACGTTTAGAGCCTTACTAACAAAAAATAAAAATAAAACTTAGACGATCTAAATATTACTGTATGGACACAGATTCCTTTGCCTTTTCCCGAAAGGGATAAGTTAAACAACAACAAAATGAAATAAGTCAGCCTTAGTGGTGTTTTGATGTTTTGGGGTAAAGCAGTTATTAAAATACAGGGTGGAATTTATGAAAGGAAACTATGAAATCTTAAATTAAACCATTGAATTTAGCAATTTGGTATTGACCCATTGAATTTATAAGTCCAGATTTCATGGTTTTCCTTTCATTTAATTTACCAAATTAGTTTGAGAGATTTCATCCTTATAATTTACTCTAACGATTGATGCAATAAAAGTACAGGGTATTCTTACAGATTTTAGTCGGTTCGATTCCCGGGTGTGGCAAGCGAATTTCAGAAAATCCTTGAATGCAGTTTTCTTTCTTTTCAAAAGTAAAGGAATGTTTTCTTTGAGTACTTTTTTCTATCTACAGTATTAAGAGTACTTTCCCTTCAGTGGCATTAAACAATTCCACTCTGTATAAGTCTTAAATGGCTAAACCGATTTTGATCAAATATAACCAAGAACCATTTCGATTACGACAGCTTTACAAAAACCGCATCGAAATCGGTCTATTTGTTTAGGAGATGTGATGCCACAGACACAGATTACACACGTCAAACTTATAAAACCCCTCTTTTTTTGTCGGGGGTTTGAATGATACTTTAAAGCCCAATTTTTCCATACTTTAGTAAGTTAATCCACGATTAAGAAGTTAATCAAACCGTGTGTTAATTTTAACAGTGTGGTGATCGGTTGAGAATAACACCACCCCATATCTTAGGTTACTAGGAGGCAGGTTTCATTGAGTTGACTAAGTAAACTCAAATGAAACCTGCCTCCTAGTAATCCATCCCAGGCAATGACACTTCATTTTTTTCTGAATCTGAGGTGTCGTCCTATGGTCTCATGCGGTGTGGTAGGCTCTGTAAAGAGCCGTCTGGTTCGCGACCGACCTCCTACCGAAGTCCGACGCCAAACAGCTTGCTGTGTTCCGTCGGTGCGTGGGAGTACCAGTGCCTTTATAGGCATTTTTTGGGTTAACTCGCTCCATCGTCGACCTCATCTTTGACTTTATGGTCAAGATTGAGGTCAAGAGTTAACCCATCTTATAATAAAAAACAAACAAAACAAACAAAACGTTAAAAATATGTATGAAGATGCCATTGTCAAATCTCAAAAACTAATAAATTATGATTAAATTGGGTCTAAACGAAATTCAGCTATGTACGACATTGTTCAATCGTAATGGTTCATTACTTCCTTAGTTTTTAGTCGTTATAACCTTGTAAGTTCTATTAGTAAGACCTTTAGTGGATAAGTTATACCTCTATCAAGGGAACTTTTATCAGAGACGTCCCGTTCACCAGTTCGTTAACGTCCGGATCAAAACGGAGCTGGTCCGGAATTACAAAGAGATGGGCCGTGGTCTAATTGTGCACTGACCAACTTTCGGCTACTTATGGCAACTGAAATCTCATATTCATCTTATATGTGGATGATTTCTACGTGTATTTGGGACTTTTAATTTTCTTGCGTGAATCAGCCCTCTTGAGTTTCTAAAAAGAACATTGGCATAAATTAAAGGAAAAAAAAACACCTGTTTATACAAATAGAGCGATCAGCTTAGTATGGAAAGTCGAAATTGTTTTTTTTAAATATTTATAATGGCTAACAAGGGCGAAGATGCGGTTGAGGACGTAGCAAACTCACCCAGAAAAGAACCTATTCACTCGAACTTTAAAGATAAAATCTTACATGGGTTTCTAAGTGGTTCAGTTACATAGAAAGTACCATATTTTTAAAATTTTACTATTTTGAAGTGTATAAAACACACGAGTATTTTTATATTTATTTCATTGTTCGGCACCGCACTGTGCTAAGCTAACATGTTTTGTTGCGTCGAAGGTATAGTTGAGAAAAAAATTATTTGGTTTGCCAAATCGAATGATAAATGGGTCAAAAACAGTAAAATTAAATGTTTGCTTTTGTTTTTTTTTCAGGTAAGTATCAAATTATACAATATGGAAACATTTACAACTCAGCAAGAAGTAAGTAAAAAATAAGAAACTCCATTTTGCAAGGAAATATCATATTAAAATTGTGATAAATATATTCCCACTTACTCATGCCTCGTATACATGCATACTGCAACTGCAAAATGAAAAATCAAATTAACAAGTCGCGTTCCGTGCAAAGTGAATCTGTGGGATGTCTGCATAATCGTGAATGGAAAAAGAAAATTAATAGCTGCGAAAGAGGCAGAAATAGTAATTATGCAAGCTGATGAGCGGTGCAGACGTACTGAATTGCATTTGTATGCAGTACACACATAAATCTCACTAAGATAAACGCCTAATTTAGTTGTAATTTTCTCCTTATCAGCACTGGACAAGGTCATCGAGGTCGCCAGTCTGAAACTGGATTTGCTAGGCCCAAGACGATGAACGTGGAGTAAAATTTATTTTTCGTTTTTTGAAGGCTGTTTAATTTTGTATCTGTCTGGATACATTATGTTTCGAGACACTCACGACGCAAGGGAAAACCTTAGTGTGGGCCTTTGAGAGTATGGTGATTATATATTGATTTATTTGTTATTCTTTCGCTTCTACTTCAGCATAATACTTTTCAGTATATGTATAGAGAGCAGAATTAAGCGTAGTCAAAATGTATCTATAGTAGGAATCTCCAGTATATTAGCCTAGATAACGTTTCATGATATTTTTGCTCAAGCTCTCATAGAGACGACAGTTACTGGTCTCTGGCATTGGCAGAGCGCCAAGGGGTAGGGGATGCGGAAACAACAGTTTCAAGGCTCGTATTATGTGTCGCACTAGTCAATTCCCTAGGTTTTGTTTGTGTTGAATTATGCAGAGCCTTGTTAGTCCTGGATCCCTGGATCGCAGAGATTTCTGTTGATTTTCAGAAATGTTGCTGGGTCAAGGATTACAGGGAAGTCAAATGCTACACGGGAGTCTCTTCAG
>CATLJT010000212.1:0-14092 GCA_949987775.1 Aproaerema taeniolella
AACTTTTCAAGTAAAGTGAGTGACACCCAAATTGACATTTCCATAATGGCGTCACAGAACATAAACAAAAACAATCTCTCCAAATATGGCGGACATACGCAACTTCCGGTCATTTTAGTAAGAATGAAATGGAATGTTCCTCATGGAATTTTCTACAAGTGCGATAGAGAGACAAGATCGGGATTTGTGTTAACTTTTTAATACGGGAGATGGAGCCGTACACGCCATGTAATAGGGATGTGCATGAGTATCGATAATGTATCGATGGATTAGTGCTGTGTGCATTAATTGTCGATGAAAATAAATTAAAAATTAAAAATTTCGAAATTTTGTCAATCTTATTTTATAATTTATTTAAGTTCTTTACAAGTAGTACAATGACCTCAGTGAATATGGCAAGCTTGCAGATTTACAGTTTGTATAATGGAAACGTCGTCTCTTGGTTCTCCAGGAAGCAGCCATGTGTTGCGCTCTCGACTGTCGAAGCAGAGTATGTTGCTGCTGCGTCTAGTGTTTGTGAACTCTTATACATTAAAGGACTGTATTCTGATTTTAATGGACTGAATCGTGATAGTGAAGTGCATACTTTATATGGATAAAAAGGGAGCTATTCAGTTGGCAAAGTCTTTTGAAAATAGTCGCCGTACTAAACACATAGATATTAAAACACATTTTCTGAAAGATTTGGTATTAAAGAAGATTATTGAATTAATTTACATAGGAACAAATTATAATTTGGCTGACTTGTTAACAAAGACTTTAGCCGCTGACCAACTGTGTAAAATGAAGAAATGTTTGAACATTCTGTGTTAACTGGTAATAGCGATTTTAAGTCAATATTAAGGGGACTTATAATCGAGGGGGGCTGTTGAAATATAATTGTTAGTAATAGGATTTATGAACGCACTTGTTATGACGTAATTTAAAAAAAAGTAGTTTTGTTTACTCTGTGCTAAGTGGTCTTTGGCGGGAACTCGGCGTGAGCGGTTGCTTTGTCAATTGAATTTTCGTTTTCGGCGTGAAAAAGTTGTTTAATGTGTAATAGTGATAGTGTATTATGCAGTAAATTGACTAAAATTCGTGTAGTGATGAAAAATTCAAGTGATAACAGTGTTTCTGCTCCGTTTGGTACCGACAAAGATCCTCGCGGTTGTGCTTCTCGCCGCCAGTTTTCGTAAAACAGACGCTATCCGGTTTTACGCAGAACATGAGGAGCTTAGGGCTTAGGTTAAGTTGAAGAAAGAAGATTTTTCACTGAAGACATGGCTGTATGGACATAGTTTCCTTTGCCTTTCCCGAAAGGGATAAATTTAAAAAAAAAAAAAAATCTGTGCTAAGTGGTGATTATGCGTAATTATGTCGGACCTCTTTGTAAAAGTAAAAAAGTAAAAGTTCTTGAATTTTCTCTTTATCTTTTATGTCGTAATCTTCCTGAATTATCTGTGATAATCCTCTTTCTTCTAATAAGATTTGACTCTGAATTTCCAATTGGAAAACGCCACGCCATCTTGCAATTTCGGGAATCTTCTTTATCGCTTCCACTCATTTTCTCGTGGTGATATACACACACATAACCAAAACATTGATCAACCACGCTCTGCTGTTGAAATTAAATACTTATAAATGTAATTATCTTGTTTTATTATAAGTTTACTTTTACAAAGAGGTCCGACATACTTACGCTTAATCACCACTTAGCATAGCATTAGCACAGAGTAAACAAAACATTACTTTTTTTTAATTACTTCATATTTTTTTTTAATTTGACAAAGCATTGGTAACGAGACCATCAGCTTAAAAGCAACAATAATAACACATGAAGTAAGTATTCTCAGGTCAGGTCAATAAAACCTGAAGTAGGCTTCTCAGGAATCTCAGGTCCCTCGTAAACCGATAGTATTTTTACGAAAAACTATGGCGGCAAGAAGCACTGCCGCGGGATCTTTGTCGGAACCAAACGGAGCAGATACACTGTATCACTTGAATTCCTTTATCACCACACTGTTTAAATTAAAGTTAGTTTACTGCACAATACACTATCACTATTACACATTAAACCACTTTTTAATGTAATAAACAAAAATTCAATCGGCACAACAACCCCTCACGCCAAGTTCCCGCCAAAAATCCTTTAATTACTTCATAACAAGTGCGTTCATAAATCCTATTACTAGTAATTATATTTCAACAAATTATTCTACATTCAATTTAAAAAGTCCTATTTTAAATCAACATACATTGTTGTAGTTGATACGATAAAACAAGAAATAGAGTTGCATACTTGCTTATTTATAAAGGTTATTTTGTTCTC
Organism: Aproaerema taeniolella; assembly: GCA_949987775.1. Taxonomy (NCBI): domain Eukaryota; kingdom Metazoa; phylum Arthropoda; class Insecta; order Lepidoptera; family Gelechiidae; genus Aproaerema; species Aproaerema taeniolella. The sequence continues at coordinate 2,312 of CATLJT010000212.1, forward strand.
TTAAATATTTTCGGGATTTTCTGTGGAACTGGGCGCTCATTTAGATCTCAATACTTTTTTCGGCAAAGTCCACAACCAAACACATTCTTATTATTGAACTTGGCTGTAATTTTTCACATTATGTTTTTGGTGGGATATGAGTTTCTAAACAAAGAATACACAGAAGTATTCTTTGTTTAGAAACTCATATCCCTTTGCCGAAAAAAGTATTGAGATCTACTTCCGTCGACTCGTGCTTGACGGCCATTGCGCACACACACATTGCTGTGCTTACCGTACGCCTGACCGGCCGCTGTGTAATGTGTTGTATTCAATTCACGGACATTTATTAGTTTTATTACTGTTAATAATACTGACCAAGCTAGTGAATATTGTTCCTACATTTGTTTATATGAACACGAAGAGTTAATGGTGTACTCGGCCTTTTATTTATATGGTAACACGAACAATACCTTTCAGAATAGATTCAGTGCCACAAAACCGCCATATTGGTGACCCCGTTTATAAGTTGCGCAAAAGCATAAAAAGTGAACATTACATCAAGTTTGGTCGGCGTGTCGGAAAAGGAGCAGCTAACCAACATTTTTAATATCTACGCACTTTGCACATCTTGTCGTTTTGTGTGGTGTGACTTTGCTTAGCGTTTACGTGGTGGTCTAACAATCATCTCACCCTGCATGAACTGCCTATTTTAGACTGCACGCACCATACCATTAAATCACGGCAACAAACTGCACTCCTTGGTTTTACCACATCTGCGGGATACCAGCAGGCCATTGACCCTGCTGCTGCTTGAATATCTGTGCCCCGTGGGGCCCCCTAGGAGCTTCACCTCTAACATCATAGTAAGAGTCTACAGACAGATGGTAATGGATTTTTATTTTCCTCATTTAACTTGGTGTCGGACAATTCTTTTGTGAAAGTGTTCGGTGAACTTGCAAATAACTCACTTGAAGATCTTTTCCCAGTGTTTTGTGTTAAGATAAGGACATATCCCTACTAACACAACATCTAACCAATTACTAATGGATTTTTGGCTAACTTTTAGTTTTAACTTTTACTTTACCCGTTGCCCGTCTAACTGATTTTTGTTAAAATTTTATTCCATTATGGTTCTTTTGATTGGTGTTAAAGTTAAAAATACTGTTTTATTTACACTAACGTAACCCACGTGTAACAATTACAAGAAATAACTAAACTTCTAACATTTTTGTTTAATCGACTAAAGTCGACCGACTCCGGTCACTCGATGTTGGAGTTTTGGTTTTTTAATTTTAACGAGCTTGTGTTCACACCTACAAACCCTTCTTAACTTCTTTAAAATTCAATTTTTGTTTTTTAGTAAAAAAAATTGTGTTATACAGGGTGTAACAGGGTTATTACCATACTTTGTCAGTACACAGGGTGTAATGGAGTAAAGTGTTCTTTCCTGTGTTCTTTTGTTGTTTGATTTTGGAAATGTCAACCAAGGAAGAACTAGAGCAGCAGGTGCGGGACTTGCAGGAGCTGGTAAAGCGGATGCAACCTCCCAAGGTCCATGTAGTTGCAGTTAAGTTGTCTGACTTTTGGGAAGACAAACCCCAGCTTTGGTTTGCCCAAGCCGAGGCCCAGTTTGAGATTGCTGGGATCTCACAGGACGACGCGACCAAATATGGATACATTCTATCCAAACTCGACGCGCGTATTGCCGACGAGGTCGAGGACATTCTTTCCGACCCGCCTGCCACTGGTAAATATGAACACCTTAAAAAAGAGTTGATTCGACGTCTATCGTCCTCTAAAGAGCAGCGGGTCTGGAAATCACTGAGCGAGGAACAGCTGGGAGATAGAAAGCCTTCTGCTTTTCTCCGCCACCTAAAATCCCTTGCTGGCACTACACTGGGAGACGAAGGGATAATCCGCGAGCTGTGGATGCGGCGCTTGCCACCTGAGGTGCAACGAATTTTGACGGCACAACGAGATCTTTCTCTGGACAAGGTCGCTGAAATAGCTGACGCCATTGCCGAAACGCCGTCATCAGTTCCTCAAGCCGTCCACGCTGCATCTTCTTCATCCAGCGAGCTCTACAAATGCTTGCGCGATCTGACGAAGAAAGTGGATGCTTTGACCAATGACCGCCCTGCTCGCCAACGATCCAAGTCCCGCTCAGGATCTAAGCCCAGGTTCTCATGCCCGTATCACAAAAACTTTGCTGAAAAAGAAAACAGATGCATCCCAGGCACCAGTTGTGCCTCCTACTCCATCTTCAGTCCCCATTAATTCTGCACCTACGAATCCAACAACAGCAACCTCGAACCCCTACACGACGAGGTCGGGTAGGTGCGTTCGTTTTAAAGCTGATATCGACCTGTAGCTTGCTGTTCTGGGCTTCTTACACTTTTTTTTTTTTTTTTTTTTTTGTGTGTGCTATATTTTGTGTTTTTATTGTTAGTACTTACTAATGCTTTATGGGGATTCTGTATGTAGATTTTTATTTCATTTGTGTAAATTCATCTTACTGTGTGTATTTTATATATTAATTTATGTTTACCTTTGTGTTCTACAAACTTGTGGTGACACATTGGGCGTTTCCCCACTGGACGGCACGGCGGCCGGCGCCGGCAACGGTGAGAGTGACAGAGCTATACTAGGAAAAGAGACAGACTACCGATTTCTTGCTTCCTAATATAGCTCTGTCACTCTCGCCGTCGCCGTCGCCGGTGCCGGCCAGTCGGGAAACGCCCATTATGTTGACGCGGCGTTTTGCACGTCGCCCGAGCTCAGAGGAGCGAGGGGAACGACAGTGGGTTTCCAGTCGCCGCCCGCGTCGGTCATTTCCAATTAAAGAGATGACGGCGGAGGTTGTCTGTAGAGTATTTTATGAAGGGTGGATTACAAGATTCGGATGTCCTGTAAAAGTGACTACGGATCAAGGTAGACAATTCGAAAGTAACCTTTTTTCACTCCTTACGGAACGCTTAGGAATTAGGCGTGTAAGGACAGCCCCATATCATCTTCAAAGTAATGGTGCTGTTGAACGTTGGCATCGATCTTTAAAAGTAGCTTTGGCAGCTAGATTTTTAATAAAATCATGGGTAGATGAATTACCAACTGTTTTGTTAGGATTAAGGACAGCAGTTAGGGTTGTCACAAACATTAGTGCTTCAGAAATAGTTTACGGTACAACTTTAAGGTTACCAGGAGATTTTTACAATTCAGATATTAAAGTAGAAACTGATATTCAGAATTATGTAACGAATTTGAAGCAAGCTATCAAAGAAATTCAACCTTGTAAAAGAGAAAACATTAAATAGTAGGAAGATATTTGTCAGTAAAGATTTAAAAACATTTGAAAAAGTCTACGTAAGGGTGGACGCGGTAAGAAAACCGTTACAACCACCTTACGACGGACCCTATTCACTTATTACTAGGACGGAAAAAGTTTTTCAAGTTCGGTTACCCGAAAGAAAAGCATTTATATCTATAGATAGGTTGAAGCCAGCATATGAATTAATAGATGAAAATATTAAAAACAGTCAGAAAATAATAGAGTCAGAAAAAGAAAAAGTTTGTGACAGCCGTAACGCTAAAATTACGCGTAGTGGTAGAATAAGTAGGAAACCAGTAAGATTTATGCAATAAGGAAATAAAATAGGAACTAGCTTAGTAAGTAAGTACGTGCATTTATTGTATTTTTGAAGGATAAATAAATAAGCATACTCAGTTAAATCAAGTATATATTAAGAGGAGTCGAAACAATAGGTAACATCATTTAATTCAGAGACGTCGAAGAATATTAACTTGAAATAATTTAAATATTGGTTCAGTGACATATCTGGTAAAAAAGAATTGCGGTTTTTGCTGTTATTATGGGAAATCAAACAACTAAAGAAAGTAAAGAAAATTTGGTTATAAATCAAGCAACGGCAGCGAAACAGTTAAGCGACAGTTATGGAATACTAATAATTACGGTTTTGGTATTGTTATGTATCACCGTTCGCTACTTATTGTTTCGACAGCTAAGAAGAAGAGTTGGAAAGTTTATTACAAAGCAGATTACGGACGTAAACACGTTGCCAGTGATTAAAGTGGAAGGTGTACAACCTAAAGCACATACAACAACAGCTAAAGTAGTGTATTCCTAGTTTAAGTGTCTTAGTTAAGTATTACAATTTTAATATTTTAAGGTAAATGTTAGGATTAGTTGGTGGACACAGTAAATAAAAAGAAATTTTGATTTCAGTAAGAAAATTTAATTTGAAAATTTGTGTTAAGATGATGCTCTGCCTACCCTTATAAAAAACAGCGTGATATTGCAAGTAAGTTTGAGAATTCATTTACGAACGTCGTTTATTAAAAGAGTCGTGTTACATTCCTCGCTTATCGCGTCACAGCGGGCGAGTCGGCGACCGTAGACATAGCATCAGCAAATTCCGTTGACTTACATTGTACTTGTGTCGTACTGTTAAGATATTTAGAGTAAGTTTTAATTTTAAGATATTTTAAGGATTTTAATTTTTTTTTTTAAAAGGGGAGGAATGATGTGGTGACACATTATGTTGACGCGGCGTTTTGCAATTCGCCCGAGCTCCAGAGGAGCGAGAGGAACGACAGTGGTTTTCCAGTCGCCGCCCGCGTCGGTCATAACAATTAATACGTCAGTACATAATTCCTTCACATTAGTATACGCGTAAAATAAGTGAGTTTGTAAGAAAGAAATAAAAGTATAGTGATACGGATTTCGGACTTTAAATTATACTCCTGCTTGCTGCTCATGCACCAGTAAACGAACACTCCCATCTGACTAAATATCTACAAATAAACAAAAACATTTTAATTACAAAAAACTATTCGCATGGAAAAATAACCTTCTTTGACATTTCTACAGATGTTTCTCTGATTTTAATTTTTGAATGGGTTATTTTTCTCCCTAGGGGGGTGGTGTGGCGTTACGCCATCTCACATTTAAATTTCCCGCCCTTCGAATCGACTTCCGTCGACTCGTGCTTGACGGCCATTGCACACACACATTGCTGTGCTTACCGTGCGCCTGACCGGCCGCTGTGTTGTATTCACGGACATTTATTAGTTTTATTACTGTTAATAATACTGACCAAGCTAGTGAAATAATACTGACCAAGCTAGTGAAATAATACTGACCAAGCTAGTGAATGACCAAGCTCGTAGCCCAGTGGCGCTCGCTGATCTCATCCGGTCAGTGAGGTCAAGCAACGTACACAGAGGCAGGGAACCTGATGGGTGACCAAAGTGGCAATTTATCACGAGCGTTTCCGTGCTTCGGAGGGCACGTTAAGCTGTCGGTCCCGGCTGTTGTCGATTGACTACAGTCGTTAAAACCAAGTCAGAGGCCAATGTGCGGTTTGAAAACTGACACCAGGGTTAGCCAAGTTCGCCACACACTTGACTATACCTACATGATAAGAAGAAGAGTGAATATTGTTCCTACATTTGTTTATATGAACACGAAGAGTTAATGGTGTACTCACTCGGCCTTTTATTTATATGTAACCCGAACAATAGGTACCTATTAGAATAGATTCAGTGCCACAAAACCGCCATAAGTACTACGATACGTTGCGTGCGGTGCGTCCGATGCATACGATACAGACAAGTGGACGCTTACCTTACCTTTAAACAGCTGAACCAATTTTGATTAAATATAGCAAAGAACAATTCGATTCCGTCAGCTATCGAACAAAAAAAACTCGTTTAAGAGCTTTGATGCTACAGTCAGACACATAGATAGGTACACACATATACAGATACACACGTCAAACTTTTAACACCCCTGTTTTTTTGGGTTAACAAAATTGATTTAGAAGAAATTTCTGCACAGAAAATCCAAGTCTATGAGCGTGGAGTGTGGAAGGATACGAAGGACTACCGCCTCAAAATCATATGTCCCCAGAGGAAAGAAAAAATGGATGTCGCTAGGAACACCTGCTTCTGTTTCGTACATAAGACGGGTCAGATCCTGGTGGGCACCGGTCGAGGAGCGATTCTACTATACGGATACACTATGGAACACAACATTGAAGTAGATTATACTGATATAGATAAATTGAGATACATTAAAATGATCAAGATTGACAAGTACAAGATCAACGTAATCAAATACATTGATGGGTAAGTATCAATTTTATGGACTACTAGCTTTTTCCCGCGGCTTCGCTAGCGCAAAGAACTTTTAGGTATTGTCACCCATTTCTTTCTCTAAATCTTTGATTCTCGAAAAATCGCGAAACAGGTGTCCGTTTATTTGCTCCAAGGTCCTCCACGAAGTTTTGAGTCAAAATGTCCAAAAAAATTGTTTTCTCCATACAAACTTCAAGCCCCCGTTTCACCCCCTTAGGGGTTGAATTTCGAAAAATCCTTTCTTAGTGCTCTCCTAGACCTAAGAAACCTATGTGCCAAATTTTAAATCTCTAGAACCAGCGGTTTGGGCTTTGCGTTGATATCTTAGTCAGTCAGTAAGTTTCTTCGTTTATATATGTTACAGTTAAAACTAGTTAGTAGTTAGAACGCGTTTTTCCTAGTTAGAACTAGTTTTTACTTGGTGCCTTTGTTAAAACTAGAAATAATCAGTTAAAACTAGAATTTACCACTGACATATTTGATTTTCAGATAAAACTAGTTGTCACATCGAGCTATAGTTAAAACTAGCTATAGTTAAAACTCCCCCCGATTATATCGGGGCAGAAACTGTAGGTTAGGTTAGGTTAGAACTGCGACCCCCAACGCACGAGCCGAGCGAGCGAAGCCCCCCCGCGGAGTTTATATCGGGGCAGAAACTGTAGGTTAGGTTTGTTAGTAGCCTAGCCTAACCAATCCGTTAAGGGTTGGTTAGGTTAGGTTAGGTTAGAACTGCGACCCCCAACGCATGAGCTGAGCGAGCGAAGCCCCCCCGCGGAGATTATATCGGGGCAGAAACTGTAGGTTAGGTTTGTTAGTAGCCTAGCCTAACCAATCCGTTAAGGGTTGGTTAGGTTAGGTTAGGTTAGAACTGCGATCCCCAACGCACGAGCCGAGCGAGCGAAGCGAGCGTGCCGCGGGAGCGGCCGGCGAAGTGCCAGAAAAGACTTTGGTTGCGTTAAACGGTAAGCACAACAACTACATAACCCACAACATAACCTCAAGCCAATCAGAATAAGGTATGATGAACTCTAACCTCGGTCGGAACAGTTTTAACTGACTCGCTTCGGGAAAACGCGTTTTGTCTTGCAGAAACTAGTTTTAACTGATATTTGATTCAGACATTAGTCAATTCTAGTTTTAACAAAGGCACCAAGTAAAAACTAGAACTAGTTCTAACTAGGAAAAACGCGTTCTAACTACTAACTAGTTTTAACTGTAACATATATATAACTATTTAAGATAGTTTTTTTTTAACTGACTTCAAAAAAAGGTGAGTCATTTTTTTATGTTTGTTACGACGCGATAACTCCGCCAATTGTCAGCTGAATTTCAAAATTTATAGATTTTTTCGAAATTGATTTACAGCTTTTTAAAAATTTTTGCAAAAACCACGTTATTCCTAGATGACATTTTTGTTAGTGGTTATCTGCTGATAGGCATTGCTGGGATCGGAGTTGGTAGATTCTAACATTTTTCACAACTATTTAAGAAATTGTTGTTCTGGGACCTGATTTTTGAAACAATAGAATTCCAATTCGCATACGAATTGACAAAATTTGTATGAGATTCTCATGCGAATCTTGTCAATTCGAATGCGAATTGGAATTCTATCGTTTCAAAAATACATCTCCTGGTGACAAGGGAATCTGCATGGATTACCTCTATTAGTAAAGTCGTGGTCAAGTTATACCGCGAGTGTAGGTAAATAGGACAAAGCGTCAGCATCAGGGACTGATCAAGAGTTCTGACCGCCCTAGGCTAATTATGAGGACGTGCCCCCGCCAGGTGTGTTACGGACGGCATAAAAAACGCGAGGACTAGGTTGCACTGATTAAATTAAGAATTTCCCATACAAAATGTAAATATTTACTTGAATTAGGCCCTAGATTTGTAGTCTTAACATTAAATAGTATTAACTCTGTCCCTCGCATCTCACTTGGGCGAGGGCTGAAAATCAATGTTGCCAGCCTGATAAACAGTCTGGCATTAGTCGCTGAGCCCAGGCCTTTTTTCCTCACTGCGGCAGACATATGCAAGCTTAAACTTGTATAATATTATGATAAGAATATTTTGAACTTTTTTTTTAAATGTATGTGTGTGCTGTTCTGAAGAAATAAACGTATTAATATTATTATTTATTAATCTGTAACAAAATGAAGTTAAAAACGCCCGTAATGCGAGGCGGATTAAACAAAACTCGCACTAGGCACTCTGTTGCCAGCTCACACCCACTCGCTCAACCACCGACAGATTCGAGTAACGAGTCAGTGTTTGTTTTCTAAAATTCCAAAAATTTGTTAAAATTCCAAACCCACGACCCACCAGTGGGTCGCGACCCATAGTTCGGGAAATACTGGCCTAAGGGTTAATCAGGGCCTGGTCAGCATGGAAAAGCTTAAACATTATAATAACATATAGGTTACATAACTTTCCCACGGAAACGAAGTCCCGAGCAGAAACCTAGTGTTGTATAAGACGGGATGGTGGCGTTTAAGGCGACTACAGCACCCGATAAAGGCAGCGCACATAGGAATAGTGCCATCTCCGTCTCTCAACAGGCCTGGGCCGGCAGTGCGAACAGTGTCGATACACGAAGTTTACGGACTACGAAAGCGTGCGTGCGTAAAAACATGTTCGAAAGTTAGAAAAATGAAATTTATGGAAAGGTAACAGCTTAAATCGAAAAATGCGTTACGACTTATCGAGAGTGTTCAATCCATTGAGCTATTACTACTAGTTCAGTCTAGATGTAAATCCGTGCTTGCAAAAGGTCGGGTCATTCTGATTTTTTTATATGTTGTTAAGACCTAAACCAATATTAAAAAACCAGATTTGCAATTTCCAAAGTGCTGTGCGAGCGGCGGTGTGACCGAAAAACCATGAGATTTTCGGATTTTTTTCAGTTTTTGCTCAATATCTTAGTGAAGGAAGGGTCTGATCAGTATAGTCACTATAAATACCTTTAAAGTATAGTAAATTTGCTACAATTTGAGATCAAGGCGAGCTCTCTACAGCTATTGGTTTCCAAGATACAGTTCTTCGAAAACATGATTTTTTTGCAAAAAGTGTTTTTTTTCGGAACGTTCACTTATTTTGTAAAATATGCATCCCACATCAAATGTTAAGTTGTAGTAAATTTAATTAGCTTTCATTTGAGATTAAACTAATATCTGTATACCCAGTGGTTTTAAAACAACAGCTACCTAAAGTAACATAATCTGACAGTACCTCTAAGAAAAGTAATATAAATCATGTAGGTAATGTGTTTTGGTTGCCAAATTATGCCTTTCTTTTCATCTTTGATGACCCAGGTTTGGGTTCGTACGAAGATGGTTTCTCGCCGATAGTGATGGACGCTGGGAGAGGCCCCCAGTCTGTATTCGGGTCATCTTCATCATCCGAGCATTTCAGCTCCACTTCCGGGACGTTAGTGGCAAAGGACTGAGCAGCGGAGCCCAGCCTTTCTGCACGAGCAGCTCCCAAAGCACCCTTTCTGGCATTTACAGGAAATTTTTCGCAGAAGGGCAGGAGGTGCAGGATCCATGGTGCTGGGGATGGGGATGAGTCCCTGAGAAGACATCTTCCACCCCCAATCAGTGGGATTCAAGTTGACTCCCCGCCACTTCTGCACTTGGAGGTAGCACCTTGCTGCATGGTGGCCTGTGGCATCTTCTGTCGGTGGCAAACGGGCTAGGCTTATGCTCATTGAAGTGACAAATGTCTTATACCTGAGGAAATTCAAAGTGTCCCTCGCGATGTCACCCCCATATAGAGCCACAAAGCAATTGATGCCGGCTTCTTTCACGGCTTGTGGGGTGGAGTCTGGCCGAAGGAAGACCTCCACTTGCTCAGCAAGTGGTTCATTCTTACTCAGGAGTGTGGTGATTTTGGTCTTTCCTTGGCCAAACGGTGCTGAGGTGGTATCGCACCCGGTAAAGGCGTAGGTGAACTGTACCGTCCCGGTTTGTTTTCGAAGAACTGTATCTTGGGAACCAATAGCTGTAGAGAGCTCGCCTTGGTCTCAAATTGTAGCAAATTTACTATACTTTAAAAGTATTTATAGTGACTATACTAATCAGACCCTTCCTTCACTAAGATATTGAGCAAAAACTGAAAAAAATCCGAAAATTTCATGGTTTTTTGGTCACACCGCGGCTCGCACAGCACTTTGAAAATTGCAAATCTGGTTTTTTAATATTGGTTTAGGTCTTAACAACATATAAAAAATTCAGAATGACCCGACCTTTTGCAAGCACGACCCCCTAATAATATTTAACTTGACTGAGCTATACTACGTAATACGTATAGAGAAGACGCCGCTCACTAACTCTGTGTTCCGTTCAACTGCGGTCGGCCGGCCGCAGTTCATTCAGTCGCTTGCTCGCTCTTGAGCGTTTAGGTCTTGTGTGTTTTAAAGCAACAACCCGTGATAACTCAATAAATATGCCTTCGTGTTTTTTACGATATTGCACTAATAATTCGAGTAACACGTCAAAATGCAAAGGAACAACTTTCCATCAGTAACTAACTAGATAATCGTTTTTAAAACTTAATTCGAGCAAAATATTTTGTGGATGCCATTTTGCGTCATTTGTCATAGACTAAAAATATGAGAAGCGACATTGGATGTGTAACAGTGTAGGTACATTACATAGTATAAGCTGACGTTTATTTTTATAGTGGAAAATAATAATCTTCCACATTTAGAAAAGAAGAAACTGTGGTTATTAATTGAAAATAGTTAAGGCACTATTTGTAAGGAATGAAACTTCCCATGACCTTCACTGAACCATTTATGCCAAATATTGTTTTTTCCACAGAGCAAAGTCAGTTTATACCAAAAATAAATATTATTATTAAAATTGTTAGTCAAATAATGTGCACGTAAGAGGTACCCAATGAAATAGGCAGAATATAAACAAAGTGTCGCCTCTATAACGGTGACGTCGCATCTATGAATCATTAGCCGCCTCCCGCGCGCCCCGCACTGCCGCGCATGTTGCAAAGATGTTGTTCGCGCTGACTTTTCTAGTACGCTAGTACATAATACTTCAATGGTTCAATCACGAACATTTTGATAACAAATTCAAGTTTCTGTGTGCATTTTACTATCGTTTTTACAGCTTAAAAGATACACAATATTGGGTATTAGAGGTGACTGTGAGCTTTTTCTATCGAACCAAAAGTGCTGAATCATGTTTTCAGCAAACTACTTAACTAGTTTATGTCCTGAATATTACCGTAGTATTTTTTTTCGATTTAATGCAGTGCGTCATGCTTATCTACGCATCATAAAATCGTAATTTAGGTGCTGTAGTCGCCTTAAGAGGTGACGGAAAACCGATGTACCGACGCCTGTGTTTAGAAACGCTGTCTTTCGGCGAAATTATAAACATCCTTCATCATGCCAGCCGCAAGACGTCCACTGCTGGATATATGCCTCTCTCAGGGATCTCCAACTTGATCGGTCCTGCGCCACCCGCATCCAGCGGCTTCCCGCAATCTTTACCAGATCGTCGGCCCACCTTGTGGGAAGACTTACTACACTGCGCCTTCCGGCACGTGGTCGCCACTCGAGGACTTTCCTGCCCCCATCAGTCCTACGAGCAATGTGCCCTTACTAATTCTTACTAATATTATAAATGC
>CATLJT010000213.1:0-2500 GCA_949987775.1 Aproaerema taeniolella
AACCTAACCTAACCTAACCTAACCTAACCTAACCTAACCTAACCTAACCTAACCTAACCTAACCTAACCTAACCTAACCTAACCTAACCTAACCTAACCTAACCTAACCTAACCTAACCTAACCTAACCTAACCTAACCTAACCTAACCTAACCTAACCTAACCTAACCTAACCTAACCTAACCTAACCTAACCTAACCTAACCTAACCTAACCTAACCTAACCTAACCTAACCTAACCTAACCTAACCTAACCTAACCTAACCTAACCTAACCTAACCTAACCTAACCTAACCTAACCTAACCTAACCTAACCTAACCTAACCTAACCTAACCTAACCTAACCTAACCTAACCTAACCTAACCTAACCTAACCTAACCTAACCTAACCTAACCTAACCTAACCTAACCTAACCTAACCTAACCTAACCTAACCTAACCTAACCTAACCTAACCTAACCTAACCTAACCTAACCTAACCTAACCTATCCTAACCTAACCTAACCTAACCTAACCTAACCTAACCTAACCTAACCTAACCTAACCTAACCTAACCTAACCTAACCTAACCTAACCTAACCTAACCTAACCTAACCTAACCTAACCTAACCTAACCTAACCTAACCTAACCTAACCTAACCTAACCTAACCTAACCTAACCTAACCTAACCTAACCTAACCTAACCTAACCTAACCTAACCTAACCTAACCTAACCTAACCTAACCTAACCTAACCTAACCTAACCTAACCTAACCTAACCTAACCTAACCTAACCTAACCTAACCTAACCTAACCTAACCTAACCTAACCTAACCTAACCTAACCTAACCTAACCTAACCTAACCTAACCTAACCTAACCTAACCTAACCTAACCTAACCTAACCTAACCTAACCTAACCTAACCTAACCTAACCTAACCTAACCTAACCTAACCTAACCTAACCTAACCTAACCTAACCTAACCTAACCTAACCTAACCTAACCTAACCTAACCTAACCTAACCTAACCTAACCTAACCTAACCTAACCTAACCTAACCTAACCTAACCTAACCTAACCTAACCTAACCTAACCTAACCTAACCTAACCTAACCTAACCTAACCTAACCTAACCTAACCTAACCTAACCTAACCTAACCTAACCTAACCTAACCTAACCTAACCTAACCTAACCTAACCTAACCTAACCTAACCTAACCTAACCTAACCTAACCTAACCTAACCTAACCTAACCTAACCTAACCTAACCTAACCTAACCTAACCTAACCTAACCTAACCTAACCTAACCTAACCTAACCTAACCTAACCTAACCTAACCTAACCTAACCTAACCTAACCTAACCTAACCTAACCTAACCTAACCTAACCTAACCTAACCTAACCTAACCTAACCTAACCTAACCTAACCTAACCTAACCTAACCTAACCTAACCTAACCTAACCTAACCTAACCTAACCTAACCTAACCTAACCTAACCTAACCTAACCTAACCTAACCTAACCTAACCTAACCTAACCTAACCTAACCTAACCTAACCTAACCTAACCTAACCTAACCTAACCTAACCTAACCTAACCTAACCTAACCTAACCTAACCTAACCTAACCTAACCTAACCTAACCTAACCTAACCTAACCTAACCTAACCTAACCTAACCTAACCTAACCTAACCTAACCTAACCTAACCTAACCTAACCTAACCTAACCTAACCTAACCTAACCTAACCTAACCTAACCTAACCTAACCTAACCTAACCTAACCTAACCTAACCTAACCTAACCTAACCTAACCTAACCTAACCTAACCTAACCTAACCTAACCTAACCTAACCTAACCTAACCTAACCTAACCTAACCTAACCTAACCTAACCTAACCTAACCTAACCTAACCTAACCTAACCTAACCTAACCTAACCTAACCTAACCTAACCTAACCTAACCTAACCTAACCTAACCTAACCTAACCTAACCTAACCTAACCTAACCTAACCTAACCTAACCTAACCTAACCTAACCTAACCTAACCTAACCTAACCTAACCTAACCTAACCTAACCTAACCTAACCTAACCTAACCTAACCTAACCTAACCTAACCTAACCTAACCTAACCTAACCTAACCTAACCTAACCTAACCTAACCTAACCTAACCTAACCTAACCTAACCTAACCTAACCTAACCTAACCTAACCTAACCTAACCTAACCTAACCTAACCTAACCTAACCTAACCTAACCTAACCTAACCTAACCTAACCTAACCTAACCTAACCTAACCTAACCTAACCTAACCTAACCTAACCTAACCTAACCTAACCTAACCTAACCTAACCTAACCTAACCTAACCTAACCTAACCTAACCTAACCTAACCTAACCTAACCTAACCTAACCTAACCTAACCTAACCTAACCTAACCTAACCTAACCTAACCTAACCTAACCTAACCTAACCTAACCTAACCTAACCTAACCTAACCTAACCTAACCTAACCTAACCT
>CATLJT010000213.1:7500-17500 GCA_949987775.1 Aproaerema taeniolella
AACCTAACCTAACCTAACCTAACCTAACCTAACCTAACCTAACCTAACCTAACCTAACCTAACCTAACCTAACCTAACCTAACCTAACCTAACCTAACCTAACCTAACCTAACCTAACCTAACCTAACCTAACCTAACCTAACCTAACCTAACCTAACCTAACCTAACCTAACCTAACCTAACCTAACCTAACCTAACCTAACCTAACCTAACCTAACCTAACCTAACCTAACCTAACCTAACCTAACCTAACCTAACCTAACCTAACCTAACCTAACCTAACCTAACCTAACCTAACCTAACCTAACCTAACCTAACCTAACCTAACCTAACCTAACCTAACCTAACCTAACCTAACCTAACCTAACCTAACCTAACCTAACCTAACCTAACCTAACCTAACCTAACCTAACCTAACCTAACCTAACCTAACCTAACCTAACCTAACCTAACCTAACCTAACCTAACCTAACCTAACCTAACCTAACCTAACCTAACCTAACCTAACCTAACCTAACCTAACCTAACCTAACCTAACCTAACCTAACCTAACCTAACCTAACCTAACCTAACCTAACCTAACCTAACCTAACCTAACCTAACCTAACCTAACCTAACCTAACCTAACCTAACCTAACCTAACCTAACCTAACCTAACCTAACCTAACCTAACCTAACCTAACCTAACCTAACCTAACCTAACCTAACCTAACCTAACCTAACCTAACCTAACCTAACCTAACCTAACCTAACCTAACCTAACCTAACCTAACCTAACCTAACCTAACCTAACCTAACCTAACCTAACCTAACCTAACCTAACCTAACCTAACCTAACCTAACCTAACCTAACCTAACCTAACCTAACCTAACCTAACCTAACCTAACCTAACCTAACCTAACCTAACCTAACCTAACCTAACCTAACCTAACCTAACCTAACCTAACCTAACCTAACCTAACCTAACCTAACCTAACCTAACCTAACCTAACCTAACCTAACCTAACCTAACCTAACCTAACCTAACCTAACCTAACCTAACCTAACCTAACCTAACCTAACCTAACCTAACCTAACCTAACCTAACCTAACCTAACCTAACCTAACCTAACCTAACCTAACCTAACCTAACCTAACCTAACCTAACCTAACCTAACCTAACCTAACCTAACCTAACCTAACCTAACCTAACCTAACCTAACCTAACCTAACCTAACCTAACCTAACCTAACCTAACCTAACCTAACCTAACCTAACCTAACCTAACCTAACCTAACCTAACCTAACCTAACCTAACCTAACCTAACCTAACCTAACCTAACCTAACCTAACCTAACCTAACCTAACCTAACCTAACCTAACCTAACCTAACCTAACCTAACCTAACCTAACCTAACCTAACCTAACCTAACCTAACCTAACCTAACCTAACCTAACCTAACCTAACCTAACCTAACCTAACCTAACCTAACCTAACCTAACCTAACCTAACCTAACCTAACCTAACCTAACCTAACCTAACCTAACCTAACCTAACCTAACCTAACCTAACCTAACCTAACCTAACCTAACCTAACCTAACCTAACCTAACCTAACCTAACCTAACCTAACCTAACCTAACCTAACCTAACCTAACCTAACCTAACCTAACCTAACCTAACCTAACCTAACCTAACCTAACCTAACCTAACCTAACCTAACCTAACCTAACCTAACCTAACCTAACCTAACCTAACCTAACCTAACCTAACCTAACCTAACCTAACCTAACCTAACCTAACCTAACCTAACCTAACCTAACCTAACCTAACCTAACCTAACCTAACCTAACCTAACCTAACCTAACCTAACCTAACCTAACCTAACCTAACCTAACCTAACCTAACCTAACCTAACCTAACCTAACCTAACCTAACCTAACCTAACCTAACCTAACCTAACCTAACCATCCTCAGAACATCTACGAGGAGGGCAGGGGTGGAAATGGACTTGGCAACTAAGGAAGCCAATAACCTGTTTCAAAAGGGAAAAGAGGCTCTAGAATCCGCTGGTAACATGAAAAGAGAGTGCAAAGCCATCGCGATAGAGTGCCTACAATCTCTTTACGAGATTACACTAGCCCTCTCAGACTCGAGATCTCGGCACAAGTTTAACTTGGAGAGTGAAAGAAGAAGACATGCTACCGAGATTGTGCAAATAGAAAGGGCACACAACAAGGAAATACGGGAAATAATTAACAACAACTCCGAGGAAATAGAGCGTGCCCGAAATGACATCATAGAGACTTTGGGGGAAACTAAAGCGGTACGCGCGTGGCTTGACTATGAAACCAGAGAGCCTCATGAACAGATAAAAAGGATAGAGCTGGCGGTAAAAGAAGTGGAAAAGACAGTCAGACTCTTGCCTGAAAATCAGAAAAAAGGAGAAGAACCGTTCGCCAAGTCCGGAAACTTAACATCAAGGTTGGATTCTGCCATAAAAACTCTAGCGACCTTCGGAGGCCGTTTTGACGACCTCCGGAGGGAGTCCGAGTCTCTTAAAAAAGAGAATGAAGAGATTAAAAAACACATAAAAGAAATAAAAATAGCGACGGCCAAACAAACTGACTCCAGCGCCAACACAGAGTGGAAAGAGAAGATGGAAGAGCTTTTTAAAAAGTGGAGCTCTAAACCAGCAGACCCGGTCCAACCAGCAGTGCTGCCAAACATCAAACAACAAATGCAACCACTTGCGGAAAACATTGAGGCTATAAGATCGGAGCTTCGTGTAATCCGAGAGCAGAGAGAAAAAACCCCACCCTCAACTCGAACCCTTCTGCAGGAAATGGCACAGGCAGAGCAAAACTCGAAACCAAGACAGCAGACGTACGCCGAGATGGCTGGCAAACCACCAGGCCCCAACCACACCCTTATCATCTCATCGGTGGACCCCAAAAACACGGGGGAAAAAGTTATCGAAGAGATAAGGCAGGCGTTGGACACAAAAACGACAGGGGCTAGGGTGGATAAGGTAAGAAAGGCAAAAGACCAAAAGGTCATAATCAGCTGTGGGACCAAAGAAGACCTCCGCCTAGTTCAGTCTAGAGTAGGACTGAACAAAACGCTCAAAGTAGAGGTGGCTAAAACATCCAACCCACTGGTGATCATTAGAGATGTGCTGTCCTATCATAAGGATGAAGAGATTGTGGAAAACCTGTTAGCGCAGAACAAAAACATTTTCCAAGGCGTCGACATGAAGGAAAGCACAATCAGAGTGAGATACCGGAAAAAGGCGAGGAATCCCCTAGAATGCCATCCAGTCTTAGAAGTCTCAACAAAGGTTTACAAAGAACTAATAGAGGCCGGGAAGGTCTACATAGGTCTGCAAAGAAGACCAGTATCAGACCACTCTCCGTTGGTGCAATGCACTAAGTGTCTAGGTTTCGGTCACACACGGGCAATATGCCGAGAAAAAGTGGATCTTTGCAGCCACTGCGGAGATGCCCACGCATGGGATAAATGCCCCAAACGGAAGAATCTGGAGCCTCCAAGCTGCAAAAACTGCAGAGGGAACCAACAACTATCGGAATCAGAAAAGTCCCATAACGCTTTTAGTGCCAAATGCCGCGAGAGAGCAAAATGGGATGCCATCGCTCGCTCGAAGGTAGCGTACTGCTAAAGGCGCCCCAGCAAAAACTGAATCACCCCTTCCAAGTAAAAACAGCCTAAAATTCATCCAGGCCAATTTACAGAGATCCAAGCTAGCCACAGCCGAGTTAGTCCAAGAAGCAAAGAGACGGAGAGTAGCAGTAGCCCTCGTACAGGAACCATATGTGGGAAAAAGTGGGTTACTGAAGCAACACCCCGGCACGAAAATCATCCAGTGCACTTTGAACAGGACTAAACCAGTAAAGGCAGCTGTAATTGTATTCGACGACAATTTGCAGGTAATTCACGACCCGCAAGTTGTCACCGAGACAGAAGCGGCAGTACTCCTGGTCAATGGCAGCCTGAAGCTAGGACTGATCTCGATATACCTGGATGGGAAAGAAGAAATAACTCCATATCTTCAGAGAGTGCAGAGTGCAACTGAGAAACTTAACACTCCAAATTTAATAGTGGGTGGAGATACAAACGCTTGGAGCTATTGGTGGGGAAGTGCCTCAGAAGACGAAAGAGGTAGACAATATGCAGCATTCTTACATTCAATGGATCTTGAAGTCCTTAACATCGGTGATACGCCAACGTTTGAAGCTTACAGGAATGGCCGAGAATATCGGAGCCGAGTAGATGTAACAGCGTGCAGCCAACCTCTACTAGGTAAAATTGGGAATTGGAAAGTCGATAGAGGTCTAATCACATCAGACCACAACGCCATATGCTTTGATCTAAAATTAGGGAGTAAGTTAGATTTACTTTCAGCCATAACTACCCGTAGATACAACACCAAGAAAGCAGACTGGCAGATATTTACAAGGACCCTCAAATCTCGATTAGAGGAAAGGCAGATCACCGAAAAACTCATTGCAAAGATCACTACAAAACAACAATTAGATAGCGTTGTCAGTGACTACATAGACTCAATCCAACAGGCTTGCAAGGAATCAATGCCAGAAAAAGGAGCTCAGAAAATAACACAGAAAGTCCCTTGGTGGAGCGAGTCTCTAGAGGTGCAAAAGAAGGAAGTCACTAAATTGAAAAGACGCATCAGAAACGCTGCCCCAACCCGCAAGCACTTTGTAATCGAGGAATATAATGAAGCCAGGAGAACGTACATTAAAATGGCGGATAGCGCCCAAACACACAGCTGGAAGGATTTCTGCACGACGCAAGACAGGGAAAGCATGTGGGACAAGATCTACCGTGTTATAAGAAGCACAGGGGGAAGACAAGAAGACGTGCTACTAAGAGACACTAACGGCAAAACCCTCTCCCCAGAACAGTCAGCGGAACTTCTTACTAATACATTTTATCCTGAAGACTCAGAAGAAACCGACACACAACACCATGAAAGTATTAGACGACTAACAGAGACTGCAGAAAACTTAAGCCTGACCACAGACGACCCACCTTTCACCATGGCAGAGTTAGATTCTGTGCTGAAAATACAGAATCCGAAAAAAGCCCCAGGTCCAGATGGGTTAACGGCAGATATCTGTACGGCTGCAGTCAGCTGTAACAGGGCGGTGTTTATGGCGATAGCAAATAAATGTCTATCTTTGGCACACTTCCCCACACAGTGGAAGTTAGCACACGTCGTGATCCTCCGGAAACCCGGAAAAAAGGACTATACACACCCAAAGTCCTACAGACCTATAGGGCTATTGCCGGTTCTCGGTAAGTTCGTCGAAAAACTTATGGTAGCCAGGATACAATGGCACATCCTACCCAAAATAAGTACAAGGCAGTATGGGTTTATGCCCCAAAAGAGTACCGAGGACGCGCTCTGCGATCTGATAGACCACATCAGGGAGGAGATCAAACAAAAAAAGATTGTCCTCATGGTCTCTTTGGACATAGAGGGTGCTTTCGATAACGCATGGTGGCCAGCCCTAAAATACCAATTAGCAGAAAAAGGATGCCCCAAAAACCTTTACAAACTAGTGGACTCTTACCTCAGAGACAGAAAGGTCAAGGTAAACTATGCCAGAGCAACAAGTGAGAAGGAAACGACAAAAGGGTGCGTTCAAGGCTCCATCGGAGGCCCAACATTTTGGAACGTCTTATTAGATCCACTCCTCTGCCGGCTAGAACAAAATGAGGTATACTGTCAGGCATTTGCAGACGATGTGGTTATCGTGTTTTCAGGCAGCACCGCGGACGCCCTAGAGCAAGAAGCCAACCCTATACTTGACAAAGTGGTTAAATGGGGGAAACGAAATAAGCTTAACTTCGCGGCACATAAGACCAATGCCATGATACTAACGAAAAAGCTTAAGTACACCAAACCGAAACTGCAAATGGCTGGGAGAAGTCTGGAGTTCGTAGAGGAAATAAAACTCCTTGGTCTCATCATAGATAAGAACTTAAACTTTAAGGCGCATATCACATCAACTTGCAAGAAAGCAGCGGACATCTACAAACAACTAGCGTGTGCCGCAAAGGTATCATGGGGACTCAACAAGGAAATTACAAGAACCATATACACAGCAGTCATAGAGCCCATCGTGTTGTATGCTGCAAGCGCCTGGGCTCCGGCAACAGAATTAGAAATGATAAGAGACCCGCTAAACGCGCTGCAGAGGTCATTCGCGTTAAAGATCTGTAAAGCGTACCGCACGGTCTCTCTCACGTCATCATTAGTCCTAGCGGGACTGCTTCCCCTGGACCTTAAGGTGCAGGAGGTGGCAACTCTTTACAGGACAAAAAAGAGACTAGAAACAAAGTATATTCCACCAGGAAAGAAGCTAGAAAACAAAATCAGCTTCTTAGACCAGGCCCACCCATCACAAAACATAGAAATAGAATATGAGCTATTGGAGAGCTTGGACTCCCAAAACCTAGAAGCCCACCATATCATAGGTCCTCAAATCTACACGGACGGCAGCAAAATCGAAGAAAAGGTGGGCGCTGCAGCAACTTGGTGGGAAGAAGGGAGGGAGACGAGACACTCTACTTTCAGTCTACATCCAGCTTGTACTGTCTTCCAGTCAGAACTTTATGCCTTGTACAGGGCGGTACTGATGGCAAAAGATAGTGGAGAAAAAGAAACAAACATAATGAGCGACTCGAGATCTTCGCTCGATCTACTATCAAATCCAAAAGTACAACACCCACTTGCAAAAGTAATTAAGGAAGACATCCGGGAGATCAGGGCAAAAGGAAGAAGTATCAGGTTATTTTGGCTAAGGGCACACGTAGGTACCGCAGGAAATGAGCGAGCCGACGAGCTAGCAAAAAGCGCGGCACTTGGCGAAAAACCCTACAGCTACGATCAGATCCCCATCTCGTACGTTAAAAAGAAAATCAGGGAGGAGTCCATCAAGAGATGGCAAGATAGATACGAGACCTCCAGCACCGGAGAAGTCACAAGGATCCTTCTACCGGAAGTCGGTAAGGCATACCGGATAGTGAGGTCTACATGGTTGACCCACACTCAGGTGCAAGTACTGACGGGACACGGGGGAATAGCCGAGTACCTATTCAGATTTGGACTGAAAGAAAGCCCAGCATGTGAATGCGATCCAGATGTGAGGGAGACGGTCTGGCACGTTCTGTTGGAGTGCCCAAGATTTCAATCAGCGAGGATGGACGCGGAAGCGCGAATTGATAGGAAACTGAGAAAGCTAGATCTTCATGAAGTACTAGATGACGCGAAAGCGAGACCAGTCTTTCTGGAATTTGCTGAATACGCGTTCATCATCGCTGCTAGGAGAAACGGCTCTACGATAGCTGACAAAGATGGAAGATGTGCGATCTCAACAGAGAACCTGGTCCCAAATTCAGCTATTATACCAGACAGTGCCGAAAACCAGGTCCAGGATGCGCCACTACTTCACCACATCTCCATGAGCCGAATTATGGCAATTGCGGAGATGGCGACGCCAGGAATCAGGGTAAAAAGCATTGCTCTGTTTATGGACAGTGATACAGAAAGGCTAGGCATCGGATTCTGCAATGTATCAGCAAGATCCAGAATCACAATTTCTCCGGGCCTAGCCTCTCTAACAAATAAAGACTCGCGGAAAGCCACCATGAAAAAGAGTACCTTCAACGCCCTTCCAGTCAGAGTGATAGAAGGAACCCGCTGCAGAATACTGAGAACCCAAAATAAAACGGTTCTGATATTCAAGCGAGAAGTGAACTCTCCTTACTCCCAAGCTTGTGAATTTCTAATCAAGCTAGGAGAAAATCAAGCTATACAAACCCCACGTAAGATCAGTGTAGATGCTATGGCTATAGAGTATGACAGAGGTACAGTTGCAGACCTAGTGGGATGTCTACAAGCTTCAGCAAAGCACGAGGTAGTTGTGTATGAGAACAGAGGAGAGGATCTCAACTTTCTATACCCCTCTGTACACATACATAATGATAGACAAAAACCCGAGAAGTGCTCAGAGCAACAAACATCTCACACTAAGCCGAATGGGTCGGAGAAGCTCCAAATCATGGTGGACAAAGAAAGAGAGGAAAGAAATAAGGGAGACAAAGCACCACTAAAGAGTCCAGATTCGGCAGGCAAAATGAGCTCTCTATTCAAAGCAATATCTACGGCAGTGCAAGGTGTTCCTAGAATACCAAGACAGTTAGTCGCCGGAGAAAGACAGGCCGCTGCGATACGGGAGTTCAATAAATTCAAGTTGCCACCAGAAAAGCCGGCAGAATCAGGGAGAAAAAGAACAAGAGCGGATATGGGCCAAATAACTCCTCCAACAACCAAACCAGCGGAGAGCCCCAGGGATCACTGGATTAATGCCTTCCATGAATTCGTGGGTGTTACAAAGGCGTCAAGGCAGGTGCACCACGAGACCTGTAGGAAGATCATGGAATCCTTCCGTAGAGGAAACACCGGACTCCTCGAAGTACAGCTGAAGGAAGCGGAAGCTGCCATATACAACAACAACACAATGGAAGTCCTCAGAGGTAACCTAAAAGGACCATATATGGCAGCATTCAGTGAATCTGAGGGCTTCGTGCCGCGAGACGAGGAACAAAAGGAAGCCAGAGCACCTTACTTCAAAATAACATCGCAGGACCCCATCGTCGTGGTAGCTAAATGCACGAAAGTGATGCTCGACGACCAAATACTCAAAATGGTAGAAACCATCGAAGGACCTACAGGAACCGAAAAGTCCTCAGAGGCATGGATGGTGCCACAAATTGAATGGATAAATGGGGTCCCAGGGTGCGGCAAGTCAACATGGGTAGTGGCAAACTTCAACGAGGAGGACGACATCATCGCGACAACCACCACCGAGGCAGCTAAAGACCTCAGGGAGAAGCTCGAGAGAAGGTTGGGATCTAAGGCAAACAAGAAGGTCCGAACCATAGCTTCCCTTCTGGTAAATGGTACAAAAGATAAGTGTAAACGCCTTATAATAGATGAGGCACTTATGAACCATTTCGGCTCGTTAGTGATGGCAACACAATTAACGGGAGCGAGCGAGATCGTCCTCGTCGGGGATGTTAACCAGCTGCCCTTCATAGACCGTGGAAACTTATTTGAGATGAGATACCACAGGCCCACTGCTCTTGCAGGTATAACCAGGGAATTGTTGTGCACCTACAGAAATCCCCTAGACGTGGCATATGCCCTGAGTGAAGTTTACGACGGAATCTACTCCGCAAGACCCCAAACAAACTCGCTAAACTTAGTGAGGTACACGGGTTCGAATATTCCACCCAAGAACCCGGGGACACTGTACCTGGTCCACACACAGGTGGAAAAGGAAGACCTATCTAGCCAAGGGTACGGAAGCGGCGAAGGATCTAGAATTCTCACCGTACATGAAGCTCAGGGACTCACATATGACCACGTAGTCATTATAAGACCAAAAAGGGAGAGAACTAAATTGCACGACAGTGTTCAACATGCCGTTGTGGCCGTGTCTCGTCACAGGGAAGATTGCGTCTACTACACAGACGACAGTGGAGACGCAATCGGAAAGTTCATGACGAAGGCAACGGCTGCTTCCTCTCACAATATAATAGAGTATAACTTGAAAATGGCCATGCACCACCGAGACGCAGCGATTGTGGAAATATTGGCGAAAAAGCTAAACGGATAGCTCAGGAAAAGCAGCCGCCTTCGCCAAATATGTCAACAAATAAAACTAAGTAATGTATTACTAACATTAGCATATAAGGCATGCCATTAATATAGAAAAAAAAAAAAAAAAAAAACAAAAAAAAAAAATATAAAAAAATAAATAAAAAAAAAGGAAAAACCAACAAAAAAAAAATTATATATTATTACAGGGATGGACTAGTATTAAGTAGTCATAAGTAACCGTTAAGAAAAGAAAACAAAAACAATCAATCAAATATTAATATAGCTCTAAAAAAGGCACGGACACTCAG
>CATLJT010000213.1:20000-52577 GCA_949987775.1 Aproaerema taeniolella
TTAGTAAAATTCAAAATTTTAAAACTGCTGTTGTGTGCGCGCTACTAACTTTAACGGATTCCGAAAAATTCAATATTTTGTGTTTTGTATTTTTAGAGTTATAATTTTTTTTATTAAAAATTCATATTTTTTAACAAATACCATCAAAATATCAAAAAGTTAAAATTTTTAAAATTGGATATTCTTGGGAACCGTTATCACAAAATTTTAAAATTTTTTGCAAATTTTTATCTCTTCAGGTTGTAGAGTTATTTATTTTTACGTATTTTTGGTTAATAATTAGAAAAATACCACAAATTAATTCATTTTTTCAACAATAATGAATTCTTAGCACCTAAATCTATTGGACGAACCCCAAAAACCAACCCTATTACTCAAAAACTGAGAAAGTTGATAAAATTGAACATTTAGGGTTATTGGTGCATAAACTTCAAACTTGTGTATCTTTTGACTTTTTGACCGTAGAGAATTGTGGTTTTCGACATTGTTATTAGTTTTAAGTTATCTTTCGACTGACCCTACTCCAAGAACCCTTCCATAACCTTTATTTTTGTAACCCAGTGACACTTCTAAAACAAACTAGGAGTTCTTCCGAGTCGTTTGAGCCAAGCCGCAGTCTCGTGCGACGCTTAGTTCCGGAGATATAGGCCTTTGAAGTCAAAGTTTGACAGCTCGGCGGCCATTTTGTTTTATTTTAAACCACCATTACTCTGGAACGGGGAACGTTGGAGACTTGCGGTTTTCGGAATTAGGCTCGGGGGCACACGGCGTATCCCTTCCCGTGGTCGCTAAAGGGTTTAAAGGGTTTTTGTGACCAAAAAATTTTGGGGTTATTCGGCTCTCGATTCTTTTTTCAACGTATAGAGGAGCTCGAGCCGAGTCAAACGAGCCCAAGATCAGGTCTCTACGACGACTGGAATAGGAGATATTGGCAATCAAAGTTTAAATTTGACAGTTCTGGCGGCCATCTTGGATTTCTTCAAATCTCGATATCTCCCAAACGCGGCGCCGTAGAGAGCTGGTTTTTTCACCGTTTGCTTGGCCCGATCGGGTTCTTGGACTTTGGTCTGGTTTGGAAAGCCCCCGAACCATTTTAAGGGTTTTTAGTTTGGGTTATTTTGGGGTTGTAATTTACAAAAAAGGTTTCATGAATTGGATAGGGCCCATTGTCCCCTTTAATTCGGTACCATTCTCAGGAAATTCGGACCATTGGTTCGGGACTTGTGGAGGTTTGAAGTTTTGGGGTTTTTCTATTCCCAATAACCCCGGAATTTCGGACCGCTGTAGCTCCGGAACTACTAGGGCTAGGACCCTGAGAGTGGTATCGTTGAAATCGTCTCAAGGAGGACTATCACTTAGGCACAGTTCCTTGGACTCTACATAGAGTCAAATTTCGTTCGACCCATACAACCCCAAAATCTCGCTCCACACCTTATTTTAAGTGAAAACAACCCTCTTAACAAAAGTTGCACTAGGTAAAGTGACAGAGCCTGTGACTCTACAATTAATTATAAACAAAAAACAGCGACCTTGTGGTCCCGATATTGTTTCTGACAATTTATACTGTTATACTTGCACTGTCGACTGGCTCTACATAGAGTATATTATACCGCTATTTCTAAACCTAGTAGGACTGTCTTGCCAGTGCTTGGACCACACATTGACAACAAACTTCTATAGAGTTCTAGTAAATAGTTTAGTTAGCAAAATTGACTACTTTTAGATTAACACATAATCTTATTATTCTTAAATTTTATTATTTTACATATTTACATATTTACACACTTTTAAAACTTCTACAAACCTTTATTGACACACACGATTATACAATACCTCCAACATGTTACGAACGCCCTCTAAGTCGCATGATGATCAACACATTCAAAGATCTCCCCCTAAGACTCAAACTTTGGCCACCAATGTAAGAAACAGTATTGGTAAATGGGAGGCTGCGGGGACAAACACCGAAAACACCCCTTTGACAAGCAGGGCCGGCCCCTCGACGTCGAACAAAGATGACAACTTGTCGCAAGACAAAAATACTACCTCAAAGCGACCACCCATGGGGACCAATACACCCCCTAAAGTAAACTACCCCGACCGAACCTCAGAAGCTCGAGCCTGCCTAAACAAGGCCAAACTACATCTCAACAATTCTCGCAACTTAAAAACCGACATAAAGGCTGGAGTAATAGAGGCAGTCGATCGCTTATACAAAATAGTCAAAGAGATGGAATCTGAGTCAAAGAAGGGGAAAACTGACTTAAATAACAAAAACGAGCCAAGTAGGCAAGAAGAAGATCAGAATCTTGTCTTATCCGAGATTAAACAGCACTCGAAATTAATAAAAGAGAGCTGTGAAAAGATGAAAGAGTTAAGCGACAAAATAGACCTACATAGAGGGCTACTCGAGACCAAAACCTACGCTAGTGTTACAGCGAGTCAGAAAGAACCACTATCACCAAGGAAAGGTGTACTACACTCCATAGTGGTAACATCAACAGATGAGACCGACTCAGGAGAACAAGTACTAGCCAAAGTTAGAGAAGCAGTAGACGCCAAGGAAGGGTGGGTTAAAGTAGAAAAAGTTAGAAAAGCCAGGGACAGGAAGGTGGTCATGAGCTGTAGGACAATAGAAGAGCGAGAAAAGGTGAAAAATCGGCTTAAAGAGTCCGCTGGTCAGCTGGTTGTCGAGGAAGTAAAGAACAGGGACCCTCTCCTGATGCTTAGGGACGTCCTCTCAGTAAACACGGACGAGGACATCCTGAAGGCATTCAGGAAGCAAAATAGTAGCGTTTTTTGCGGCCTCGAAGGGGCGGATGACCGGGTGACTGTAAAATACAAGCGCAAAGCCAGAAACCCACACACAAACCATGTAGTGGTCTCTGTTTCACCCAAAATATGGAGAAGAGTGTTAGATGCAGGCTCCATACACATTGACCTGCAGTTGGTAAGGGTAGCTGACCAATCTCCGCTATTGCAGTGCTCCCGCTGTCTGGCTTACGGGCACACTAAAAGATATTGTAGGGAGGCTGCCGACTTATGTAGTCATTGCGGTGGCCCTCACACAAAGGCTCAGTGTCCTGAATGGATGGCTGGTAGCAGACCCTCCTGTAGAAATTGCTACAAAGCTGAATATCAGAATTCAGAGCATAATGCGTTCAGCGATGAGTGCCCAGTAAGAAAGAGGTGGGACAGACTGGCCAGATCTGCGGTAGCTTACTGCTAAGGGCGATCAAGTAGTGAAACTCCCCTATCGCGTGGTACAGGCGAACCTTCAGAGGAAGAAATTGGCCACAAACGAGCTACTATTAGAAGCCAATGATCGTAAAATAGCCATAGCCTTACTACAAGAACCTTATGTGGGAAACGGTAGAAGTATGAGGACTCAGCGCGGGGTGCGTATCTTCCAAGGCGCTGGAGGTGGCGTTACTAAAGCAGTCATTGCGATATTTGACCAAAACCTCGACGTAGTACAACACCCCAACTTAACTACAGATAACATGGTAGTAATAGAGGTCAAAACCAGCGCTTGGAGGATCGCACTGGTGTCCTTCTACTTTGAACCGGACAAACCCATCGAACCCTATCTAGAGCATCTCAGAAAAATAGGCACGACACTAGGGACTAAAAACCTAATTGTAGGAGGCGATGCCAATAGCAAAAACACGTGGTGGGGGAGTGACAAGATAGACAATAGGGGAGAAGAAATGGCTGGCGCTATTTTCGAAATGGACCTTCATGTCCTCAACACTGGTAACGTTCCGACTTTTGACACCATTCGTGGCGGGAAAAGATACACAAGTAGAGTGGATGTCACGGCTTGCTCTGCGGATATGCTAGATTTCATAGACGGATGGCGTGTTGTGGAAGACCTTACGAGCTCGGATCACAACGGCATGACATTTGAAATTAAATTGCAAAAAGCAAAAGGAACTAAAATAGAGCGAACTACAAGGATCTATAACACAAAGAAAGCAAACTGGGACCTCTTTAATAATAAAGTGACACAGTTACTCGCAGAGCGTAAAGTATGTAAAACTAAAATCGCACAAATACAAAGCAAAGAGGAAACAGAAACAATGATAGAAACTTATACCGAAATAATACAAGAAGCCTGTAGAGTCGCAATACCAAGTAAGAAAAAGAATGAAAAGATTGTCATGCCGTGGTGGTCCGAGGAGCTCTCCAAAATGAAAAAAGAGGTAGGAACCAAGAAGCGCAGGATCCGTTGCGCAGCACCTATTCGCAGAGCAAAAGTTGTCGAGGATTACCTCCAACACAAGACAAATTATGAGGCTGAGGTCATGAAGGCCCAAACAACAAGTTGGGTAGAGTTCTGCTGTAAACAGGATAGAGAAACCCTATGGGAGGGGATATACAGGGTTATATCTCGAACATCCAAGAGAGAGGAGGACATCCCGCTGGAAAAGGACGGGAAAGTAGTAGATATGAAGGAGTCAGCCAAATTATTCGCCGAGACATTCTACCCGAGGGATGCCATGGAATCTGATAATGATGTTCACAAGCAAATTAGAAAAATGGCAGAGGAGGTTAACGATGACGAACATTTTGATGAATGTGATCCACCGTTCACTATTAACGAGCTGAAAATTGCGGTGAGCTCATTCAATCCCAAAAAGGCCCCTGGAATAGATGGATTTACGGCGGATATATGTCTTAAGGCGATTCTAAATGACCCCGAACTCTTTCTTGGCCTCACTAATAAATGTGTGGAACACCGATGCTTTCCAGCAAAGTGGAAGGAGGCGGTGGTGGTTATTCTTAAAAAGCCAGGAAAAACAAATTATACAGTTCCAAAAGCATATAGGCCAATAGGACTCCTGCCAATATTCGGGAAGATCCTGGAGAAGATGCTAGTGGGTCGCCTGAAATATCATCTCCTCCCAAAACTGAGCACCCGCCAATTCGGTTTTACGCCCCAGAGAAGCACCGAAGACTCCCTCTATAGCCTCTTGCAAACCATCCGCAAGAAAATAGAAGAGAAGAAAATAATTACCTTAGTATCTCTAGATATAGAGGGAGCCTTCGATAGCGCCTGGTGGCCAGCTATTAAGCTGAGATTGGCGGAGGAAAAATGCCCAATCAACATAAGGCGAGTCTTTGATGAGTACCTCAAAAATAGGAAAGTCACCATAAGATATGGAGGAGAAGAGGCAATCACAGAGACAACAAAGGGATGTGTACAGGGTTCTATTGCCGGACCCATCCTGTGGAACTTGCTGCTGGACCCCTTACTGAAGCTATTGACCAACAGAGGCAACTATTGCCAAGCATTTGCCGATGACGTTGTCCTCCTCTTTGAGGGGGACACGTCTCAACAAATTGAGAAACAAGCAAATGAAACCCTCTCAATAGTGAATGAATGGGGCATCAGCAGCAAGTTGAAATTTGCTGCGCACAAAACCAGTGCTATGGTGCTCACCAGAAAATTGAAATTTGAGACTCCGCGCCTTGTTATGGGAGGGGTAGATATTGAAATGGTAAAAGAGGTTAAATTATTAGGATTAACTATTGACAATAAATTGACGTTTAATACCCATGTTGTCAATGTGTGTACAAAGGCAATGGCAATCTATAACCAACTAGCTAGAGCCGCGAAGGTCAGCTGGGGCCTAAATCCGGATATTATCAAAACTATCTATACCGCGGCTATAGAACCTATTGTAATGTATGCTGCCAGCGCCTGGGCACCGACTGTAAACAAACAAAAAACTGTAAAGTACCTCAATGCAATTCAAAGGGGCGTCGCGCAAAAAATTTGTAAAGCCTACAGAACCGTATCTCTCAACTCTGCACTGGTTCTGGCTGGGATACTCCCGCTCGACTTGCGCATCCGTGAAGCAGCTGCTCTCTATGAGGCGAGGAGAGGGATTTCCCGGCCGGGACTAGGTGACAGAGAAGTAGAGCAAAAGTTATCTTTTCTGGAGGTTCCACATCCTGCGTATAATGTTGGCCCGGAGTTCAAATGCTTGGAAGACCAAGAACAGTTAAATGAACATATCAACTTCGACGTTTGTATCTATACGGACGGCAGCAAGATTGGGGGACGGGTTGGCGCTGCACTCTCCATATGGGAGGGAGCGGCGGAAACCAGGGCCCTCAAGCTTGCGTTGCCGTCCTATTGCACTGTCTACCAAGCAGAACTCCTGGCCATATGTAGAGCAACACGCGAAATTGTAAAATATAAACTAGCGACGTTTGGAATCTACAGCGACTCAAGAGCAGCCCTCCAAACCCTATCCAACCCATATTCCCTCCACACCCTAGCTGTGGAAGCGCGCAAAAATCTAAAAGACGCAGAAATCCAAAATAAAACTGTACATCTGTTTTGGATTAAAGCCCACGCCGGTCTGGAGGGAAATGAAAGGGCAGACTACCTTGCCAAAGAGGCCGCTGTAGGTTCCAAACGAAAGCCCGATTATGACCTATGTCCGTTGTCATTCGTGAAGCGGGACATTCGGATGAACACGCTTCACGAATGGAACGAGAGGTATAAAAATAGCAATACGGCCAAGATAACAAAAATGTTTTTCCCGGATGCGGTGGCAGCGTACGCCTGTGTGCGAAAAATGAAGCCCACAAATATCACCACGCAAATAATGACGGGGCACGGTGGATTTTCCGAGTACCTGAACCGCTTCCGGTGCAAGGAGAATCCATCGTGCATCTGCAACCCAACGGTAAAAGAAAGTGTTCCACACCTATTGTTCGACTGCCCTGTATATATGAGTGATAGACACAATGTAGAGCAAGAATTAGAAACTAAGTTGAGTGCAGAAAATATAAGTGGAATAATGTTGAGCAAGAATAGACATATCTTGATAAAATACCTAAATAATGTAACCAGAAAAACAATCGCAAGAAATAAATAGTATCTAAGTTATGTTTACATAGTATTTGTAATATTATGCTTAAACATATAAAATATTTTTAGTAAACAATATATTTAATTAAGATAAATAAGGTAGGAAATAAGTAAAATGTAAGATAATAAGCCGTAAAACGTGTATTTATAAAATAAGACTAACACAAAAGTGTAACTTATTACCCTTCCCCAAAGGAACAAAAGTATAAGGTATAGCTAGTGTAGATAGAAATAGAAAGGTAACCCACCCTAGATAACAAATAAAAAAGGCTACAACTGAGGGCTCCCGAACGAAAACCCGGAGCTCTCGAGCCGCAATTCAAAGTATGGAGGAATAAAATAAAAATGATAACATCCGTGTACAGCAAACAAAGTCTCTGCCCCATGGTAGAGGTATAACGTGTGTACATACAAAAAAAAAAAAAAAAAAAAAAAAAAAACCTAACCTAACCTAACCTAACCTAACCTAACCTAACCTAACCTAACCTAACCTAACCTAACCTAACCTAACCTAACCTAACCTAACCTAACCTAACCTAACCTAACCTAACCTAACCTAACCTAACCTAACCTAACCTAACCTAACCTAACCTAACCTAACCTAACCTAACCTAACCTAACCTAACCTAACCTAACCTAACCTAACCTAACCTAACCTAACCTAACCTAACCTAACCTAACCTAACCTAACCTAACCTAACCTAACCTAACCTAACCTAACCTAACCTAACCTAACCTAACCTAACCTAACCTAACCTAACCTAACCTAACCTAACCTAACCTAACCTAACCTAACCTAACCTAACCTAACCTAATAAAATTTTATTCTTTATCTACATAAACTAGGAAGTGACATTCATTTCATACATTTTTTATTTTTTTTAATTCAAAAGTTACAGAAAAAAGTATTTTTCAAAATTTCTCAATATTTTTCTTAACCTAACCTAACCTAACCTAACCTAACCTAACCTAACCTAACCTAACCTAACCTAACCTAACAATTTTGGCACCAAATATTGTCCGATTTCAAAAATTTAAAAGCTATTATTTATTAATATCAACCGCCTACATTTCTAAATTACTTTCGGACATTGTTTTCATACATTTTTTATAAGTTTTCATAGTAATTTTCACAAAATTTCAGTTTTTTAAATTTTTTTCAAAGTTTTTTGTATAGGGCCTATCATCGATTTTCGCTTGGGAGCATCCCTCTTGGCCTAAGGATTGCGGCGACACCCCGCTCGCCCCCCTAGCGCGACAAAAAACTAAAAAATTATTGATTTTTTAACATAAAAAACAGTTTTTTCAATTTTTTCCAAATTTTTTGTACCTACCTTACCTTTGTCTGGTACGTGGAAAGATCCGCCACGGCGAGCTGCATCCTTGGACACTTCATCCGTCCCGCTGCGACGACCAGGGCCGAAGTTATTGAATTTTTTCTTTAAATTCGAGTCATACCGAGGTTACTTGGGAGGTACCGTTTTTCACAAAAGTAACAATTTTGGCACCAAATATTGTCCGATTTCAAAAATTTTAAAGCTATTATTTATTAATATCAACCGCCTACATTTCTAAATTACTTTCGGACATTGTTTTCATACATTTTTTATAAGTTTTCATAGTAATTTTCACAAAATTTCAGTTTTTTAAATTTTTTCAAAGTTTTTTGTATAGGGCCTATCATCGATTTTCGCTTGGGAGCATCCCTCTTGGCCTAAGGATTGCGGCGACACCCCGCTCGCCCCCCTAGCGCGACAAAAAACTAAAAAATTATTGATTTTTTAACATAAAAAACAGTTTTTTCAATTTTTTCCAAATTTTTTGTACCTACCTTACCTTTGTCTGGTACGTGGAAAGATCCGCCACGGCGAGCTGCATCCTTGGACACTTCATCCGTCCCGCTGCGACGACCAGGGCCGAAGTTATTGAATTTTTTCTTTAAATTCGAGTCATACCGAGGTTACTTGGGAGGTACCGTTTTTCACAAAAGTAACAATTTTGGCACCAAATATTGTCCGATTTCAAAAATTTAAAAGCTATTATTTATTAATATCAACCGCCTACATTTCTAAATTACTTTCGGACATTGTTTTCATACATTTTTTATAAGTTTTCATAGTAATTTTCACAAAATTTCAGTTTTTTAAATTTTTTCAAAGTTTTTTGTATAGGGCCTATCATCGATTTTCGCTTGGGAGCATCCCTCTTGGCCTAAGGATTGCGGCGACACCCCGCTCGCCCCCCTAGCGCGACAAAAAACTAAAAAAATCGCCCTCCCACCCTCCCGGTGGTGTCTATATAGGTGGACTCCGGATATTTTCTGAGGTTACAATGTCGTCCAACTCTGCCCGCTTGATGGGAAAGGACGAGAGCACAGCGAAGGGTAAAGATGGCTCTCAAGCAGCCAAAGCCCGCGCGACCAATCAACCCCCCGCCAAAGCCGGTATTAGGGCAGGAGCGAAGGGTCTTTTCGCGCGAGCTGCTGAGCAAGCCATCTCTTCAGCGGTCCAATCCCGTCCCAGGGCCTCCAGCGACCCTACCGCCACGAAGGTTGTCTCTCGGTCACTCAGGGAGCGAGCGATGGCTCAGGCTGCCAGAGATGTCTCTGAAATTATAGTCGGAGACATCTCTGACATAATGTCAGCTTCGTCGACCCCCACTCAATCCTCTCCGGTACCAGCGGAGGGGCACGACGTGAGGGATTCCTCAGCTCTCTGGACGCCCGAGGGGAATGAAGACGAGGCAATCGCGGAGGCCCAAAAAAGTCTGGCGGAGGTGGACGACACGGTTCCCATCAGGGAGATACCGGAGAGGGCGAACAAAATGTTTGCGGCGGCAAAGCGGGCACTGGAGAGTGCCCGAAACTTAAAAAGAGAGATTAGGGACATCGCGACCTCGAGTCTGCAAGAGATGTATAATATGATTATGCGCCTTGCAGACTCCCGGTCGCGACATGAAGCGGCGACCGAGCGTTGCAGGTCAGAGAGAGCCAAGGAGGTGGCGTCTCTGCACGCCCGGCACTATGACCAGTTGGCTAGCCAGAGGGGGGTCCTGGACGGTCTCGTGGAGGAAAATCGGAAGATCCTAAAAAATATTGAGGATCTTAGAGGGATGTTTGTCTACGAGATCGCCGAGAGCCTCCAACCCCTGTGCAGAAGCGCCACCGCCACTAAAGAACTGGTTAGCAAGGCTCTCTCTCATCAGGCCCCGACCACCGGGGGCCAGGAGACCTGTTTTGCCGAAATAAAGGAGGAGGTCAACCAGCTCCGCAGAACCGTGGAAGCCGCGGTTCCAACTTTCGCGGAAGTTGTTCGCCGGAATTCCAGCCCGCCCGAGCCAACGCCTCCCCACACCCTAATCATCCACTCCAAAGACGAGCAGAAAACTGCGGGGGACGTCTTGGAGCAGGTGAGGGGAGGCGTCGATGCCCGGAAACTCGGGATCGGGGTGCAGCGCCTACGCAAGGCTAAAAACCAGAAAGTGGTGGTTTGCTGCACCACGAGCAAAGAGGCAAGAATTCTCGGCGATCAAATCAAACAGGTTGACCAAAACCTGGTGGTAGAGGACGCTGCCAGAAGACTACCTCTCGCGATTGTGAGGGACGTGATGGCAGCGGACTCCGACGCCGACATCCTCGACTCGCTAAGGAGGCAGAACTCGAGTATCTACGAGGGCCTTGATGAGAAGGAGGGGGCTAAGGTGCGTTACCGCATCAAAGCCAGGAACCCCCTTCAGTGCCACGTGGTTCTCGAGCTCACGCCCAGACTTTGGCGGCGAGTGACAGAGGCTAAGCGCCTGTACATTGGCTGGATGCGCTGCCGGGTGGAGGACAAATCTCCACTCGTGCAGTTCGTGCAGTGCGGGCGCTGCTTAGGTTTCGGGCACAGTCGAGGCGTCTGCCGAAGCGACCAAAACGTGCCCGACCTATGCGCGTATTGCGCCGAACCAGGACACAGCGCGCGGGAATGCCCTAAAAAGGCGTCCAACCCACCAGGTCCTCCGGTGTGCGTCAACTGCCGAAAAGAAAAAATGGGGAGCAGCGACCACTCTGCTTTCAGTGACGAATGCCCGGTGAGGCTCAAATGGGATGCAATAGCTCGGTCCTCGGTGAGCTATTGCTAAAGTCCTCCCGGCGGCAATCCCTGGAGTAGACACGAGCTCGTCAGAAACTGAATCGCCGCGGTCTTCCTTCATCCAAAGCAACCTCCGCAGGTGCCGAAGTGCCACGGATGAGGTGTTCGGAGTGGCTGTGCAACGTAAGTGCGACATTCTCCTGTTACAGGAACCCTACGTTGGTAGTAAGGGGGAATTGTCGCACCGGCACGGCTTCCGAACGATACAGAAAACGGGCACTAGGATGAAGGATGTAAAGGCGGCGATCGTAATTGTTAACGATGACTTCGTGGTCCAGGTCGACCAGAACAGTGTCACTGAGAACATGGTGGTCGCTAAAGTGGCAAAACCAGGGGGAGAAGAGCTGACCCTCGTGTCGGTATACTTCGAAGGCTCCGAGCCGATGGGACCCTACCTACAGGCGCTCGATAGGGCGATAGTATCCGCTGACAGACTCATAGTCGGCGGAGACTTCAATGCCAAAAGCGCCTGGTGGGGCAGCAAGGAGGACGACGACAGGGGTAGAGAATTACTCGAATACCTGTTGTCGTCGGGACTGCACATCGTGAATGTAGGAACAGTCCCGACCTTTGAAGTATATCGAGGTGGCAGATGTTACACTAGCAGGGTCGATGTGACAGCAGTATCGGAGGCTCTAATGACCAAGGTCTCCGGTTGGAGGGTGGATCGAACAATAGTCCAATTGTCCGATCACAACCCTATCACCTTCCAACTGGAGACCCCAGCCTCCGGGAGTCCTCGACCCTTATCTGCCACTCGGAAATACGACACGAGGAAAGCAGACTGGGCACGCTTCCGAACCGCCCTACGTGAGGGACTGGCAAACGTGGTGCTTCCAGCAGAGCAGTTAGCAGCGCTGCAATCCGCGCAACTGGAGCACTACGTGGAGTCCCTCATGGGGGGCGTGGAGGACGTCTGTGAAAAGGTTCTCCCCCGGGTAAAGCCACGCAAAAAGAAGACCAACCCGTGGTGGACCCAAGAACTGACGGAGAAGAAAGCAGAGGTGGTCAGAAGAAGGCGGCGAATCAAAGGAGCCAACCCAGCCCGCAAGCAACTAGTGGTCCAGAACTACCTGGAGGCGCTCGAGGAGTACAAGAGCGCCATAGACCAGGCTCGTACCACTAGTTGGAAGCAGTATTGCTCTGAGATGACTCGGGCCGATGTTTGGGAAGGAGCTTGGAAGATTATCAGACGAAGCGCGGGGCCAGGAGTGACAGGCGTAGGGCTGAAAGACGCCCAGGGCCGAACCCTACCTCCGGCCGAATCCGCTCGTCTGATAGCAGACACTCTCTTCCCGGACGACTCGCCTGAGGAGGATACTCCGGATCAGGCTGAGCTGCGCCGAGTCATCCAAACGCCGCCACCTGCTGACTGCCTAACCCCGTCAGGTCCACCGTTTACGGAGTTGGAGCTCTTGGACGTGCTCTCGACCATGAACCCCAAAAAGGCGCCGGGAGCCGATGGGCTCTCGGCAGATATCTGCAGAGCAGCGATAATGACCGACTGCCACGTGTTCCTCGCAGTGTTCAATAGGTGCCTGGAGACAGGACTCTTCCCCAGAAGATGGAAGTCGGCACGGGTTTGTGTAATACCAAAACCTGGTAAGGAGGACTACACAAACCCGAAAGCCTATCGGCCGATAGGCTTACTTCCGGTGATGGGGAAGATCCTCGAAAAACTGTTAAATAACAGACTCCTTTGGCACCTAGAAGCGCGGGGACACCTAAGCACCAGGCAGTACGGCTTCATGCCGCAGCGCGGAACCGAGGACGCCCTCTACGACCTAGTGCACCTTATACGCTACGAGGCGCACGATAGGCGTAGGCTCGTAGCAGTAGTGTCACTGGACATAGAGGGCGCCTTCGATCACGCATGGTGGCCTTTTATAAAGGCCCAGCTGCTGGCCAAAAACTGCCCTGCAGATATCTACCGGCTAGTGGAGAACTATCTCAGTGATAGATCCATACACCTAGACTACGCCGGTGCCATGGTCACCAAAATCACGACCAGAGGCTGCGTACAGGGAAGCATCAGCGGCCCCTTGATGTGGAACGTCATTCTCGACTCGCTCCTCGAGCTGCTGGAAGGCAGTGCAGTCCACGTCCAGGCATTTGCCGATGACGTGGTACTAGTGGCCTCCGCCGACTCCGCCGAAGAGCTCGAGTCAATGGTCAACCCGGTACTGGATACGGTTGCCACCTGGGGCATGGAGCATAAACTCCGGTTCTCTGCGCACAAGACCGCCTTGATGGTGGTGACGCGCAAGATGAACCCTCCCATGCCCCACATAACAATGGCAAACGTCCCGCTGATACCAGTGGACAGCGTCAAAGTACTCGGTTTGACCATCGATAAGAATCTGACGTTCCGGGACCACATCGAGATGGCCTGCGCAAAAGCGGCTACTGTGTACAAGGGTCTGGCACGAGCTGCAAAAGCCTCGTGGGGCCTTAGCCCGGACATTGTCAGACACTTGTACATAGGGGCAATAGAGCCGATCCTTTTGTACGCAGCCAGTTCATGGGCACAGAGCACGTCCAAGACCTACATAGTAAGACGCCTGAGATCGACGCAGCGTTTGTTTGCGATAAAAATCGCCAAAGCTTACCGCACCGTCTCGTTTGAGTCAGCAGTGACGATCGCGCGGCTCCTACCTATTGACATGAGGGCGCGGGAGGTGGCCGAGTTATATACGGTGAAGCGAGGAAAACCCCTGCCCGAGGCGCTGGATAGAAG
Organism: Aproaerema taeniolella; assembly: GCA_949987775.1. NCBI lineage: Eukaryota > Metazoa > Arthropoda > Insecta > Lepidoptera > Gelechiidae > Aproaerema > Aproaerema taeniolella. Next base: position 33,760 of record CATLJT010000213.1, read on the forward strand.
ATTGGAGTTTCGAACTCCATTCTTCCGACTTCCCCATCCAGCCCTCCGGCCGGAGGTACGCTACACCGTATTGGACCGCCTCGAAGACGCAATGCCGGAGTCGAAACCGACTGCTCCTGTCAGTATATATACCGACGGGAGCAAGATCGAGGGAAAGGTAGGATGCGCATTCACTTGCTGGCAAGACGGTCGTGAAGTGCTGAGCAAGAAATTTCGACTGGAACCGTTCTGCACCGTGTACCAGTCGGAGCTGCTCGCACTTCGCCAAGCGGTTGGGCTTACGGTGGAGGATCCTCGCTACAGGGACTGCGACATCTTGAGCGACTCGCGCTCCTCCCTGGATGCGATAGCGAACCCGCGGTCCACGAACCCTTTGGTCAACGAAATCAGGTCGAGTCTGTCGCGGGCAGCCGAGAAAGGCAGCGTCGTGAACTTGTGGTGGGTGCGCGCTCACGTCGGCACGGCCGGAAATGAGCGCGCGGACGAACTCGCCAAAGACGCTGCCCTCCGTAAGAAAACGGCTGCGGATTACGACAGATTCCCTCTCTCGTACGCCAAACGGGTGATACGCCAACGAACCTTGGACGCCTGGCAAGAGGAGTATTCCCAGTCCGGGAAGGGCCGCATTACCAAGCTGTTCTTCCCGGACATACGCCTGGCGTTCCGAGTGATAGGGAATGTTGGCGTATCCTACTGGAAAACCCAAGCGTGGACGGGCCATGGCGGGAACGCCTCGTACCTTCACCGTTTCAAATGCTGCGACGATCCCAGGTGCATATGCTCCCCAGACGCGGCGCAGACGATCGAGCACGTCCTGAACGAATGCCCAGCTTACGGGACGCAGAGGTTGAAGCTCGAATTCGAGGTCGACGCCAATATCTCGACCTCGACCTGGAGCTCCCTCTTAGCGGGCAAGAAGTCAGGACCGAAATTCGCCGATTTCTGCGTCAGTGTAATGAAGGCAGTGGCGCACACCAATAAGGCTAACGCTCGGCCGCCCTAGCAGGGTGGGGTAATATATTGTATAGGGAAAACTTAAAGGTGCCAAACTATTTTACAGTTTTATTTTATTTTATTTTATGACTATAATTTACATCTATTATTCATGAGAATTTGTATTATAAATTATTAAAATGACGAAATGTTACAATATATGACTATGATTTTATATTTATTGAATTTTAATACATATTATTGGTCTTATTATTATTATTATTTTTATAATTAATTTCAAATTGACTGGCTTAAAAACTTACATTTAATTTTAATATTTCAATTATGTTGAACTCTATTATGACAATGTTTTGTGATTATTAAGGTAAACAATTTAATTAAAAAAAAAAAAAAGAGATAAATGACGATAAACAAATAAATACAAGGACCCTGAAATATTATATCAGGGGGTCACTGGCCAAAATTAAAAAAAAAAAAAAAAAAAAAAAAAAAAAAAACCTAACCTAACCTAACCTAACCTAACCTAACCTAACCTAACCTAACCTAACCTAACCTAACCTAACCTAACCTAACCTAACCTAACCTAACCTAACCTAACCTGAGAAGTGTCCTACAAGTCAATACCGACGAGGACATTCTCAGGGCCATGAGAAATCAAAACCGGACTGTCTTTCACGGCCTCGACGAAGAGGAAGACCGGCTGGAAATAAAGTATAGGAGGAAAACGAGAAACCCCCACACATGTCACATTGTGGTAAGTGTGGCGCCTACCATCTGGCGCAGGGTGACTGAAATAGGAAAAATTCGTATAGATCTCCAAAACGTTAGAGCCGAAGACCAGTCCCCGTTGATCCAGTGTACACGCTGCTTGGGCTATGGGCATGGAAGGCGGTTCTGCAAGGAACCAGCTGACCTATGTAGCCATTGTGGTGGACCCCATCTGAGAACTGAATGTGCCGATTTCCTCGCAAACGTGCCTCCCGTATGCAGAAACTGTACAAGGGCCAGTTTAGACCGTATAGATCACAATGCTTTCAGTCAAGACTGCCCGGTCCGTCATAAATGGGATAAACTAGCCCGATCGACTGTGGCATATTGCTAACGTTAAAGGCACCACAAATCATAATACGCCCTATAAGATCCTGCAAGCGAACCTCCAACGCAAAAAGCTGGCGACAAATGAGCTAATGCTTGAATCCAAGAGGCGAGGAGTCGCAGTAGCTCTTCTCCAAGAACCTTATTTAGGCGCAATGAAAACAATGAGGTGCCCAAAAGGCGTAAGGCTTTACCAAAACGCTCACTACGGAGATGGGTCTGTAAAAGCGGCGATTGCAGTTTTTGATCACGATTTAAACATTGTACAGTACCCGAAACTCACTACTAACAACATCTGTGTAGTGGGGATCCAAACGAGTGCCTGGGAAATTACTCTTGTCTCCATTTACTTGGAAAACTCCGAGGGTAATCAGCCTATCGGGCCGGATCTAGAACACCTCATTAAGATAGACCGTGAGATAGGTTCAAGGAGATGGGTCGTTGGAGGTGATGCAAATGCTAAGAGCACCTGGTGGGGCAGTCCCATTAACGATCGCAGGGGTGAAGAAATGTTGGGAGCGCTCCATGAGCTGAACTTGAATATATTAAATAGAGGGGAAATTCCGACTTTCGACACGATCCGGGGGGGCAAACGGTATCACAGCTTCGTCGACATAACAGCCTGTTCGACAGACATACTCGGTCTGATAGAAGATTGGAAGGCAGATGAAAGTCTCACGAGCTCGGACCACAACGGCATTGTATTTAACATTCGGCTTCAAAAATCAAAAGGAATCAAAATTCACAGAACGACCAGATTGTATAATACTAAGAAAGCCAATTGGCCCAAATTTCGTGAGAAATTAAACCAATTGCTACAAGAATATAAAATAAATCATTTTGAAATAGGTAAAATAAACACTATAGAGCAAATTGACACAATAGCAAACAAACTAACGAAAATAATAAAAGACACGTGTGAGCAATCAATGCCACTGAAAAAATCTAAGGAAGAACTTACCTTGCCGTGGTGGTCTGAGAAACTCGCTGAGATGAAGAAAGCAGTAGCCACCTTGAAGCGAAGAATCAGATGCGCAGCCCCAGTCCGGAGGTCGAAAGTCGTCGAAGAGTACCTGAAACAGAAAGAAGAATATGAAATAGAAGCAGCTAAATCCCAGACCGAAAGCTGGAAGGAGTTTTGTTGCAAACAAGACAGGGAGGGCGTCTGGGAGGGAATATACAGGGTGATTGGAAGGACAGCACAAAGGGAAGAAGATTTGCCGTTGGAGAAGGGTGGAGTAGCCTTGGATGCAAAGGGTTCCGTCAAATTGTTGGCGGAGACCTTTTATCCGGAGGATCTCATGGCCAGCGACAATGATTACCATCGCCAAATTAGGGAAAAAGCCGGAAGAGTAAATGTCGGAGAGCAAAATGATTCTTGTGACCCACCTTTTACTATGGTTGAACTGAAAGAAGCAAGTATGTCTTTCAACCCCAAGAAAGCCCCCGGAGCAGACGGCCTTACCGCTGATATATGCTGCAGAGCTATAGGAAACGACCCCAGCTTGTTCCTGGTCCTCTTAAATAAATGTCTGGAGTATTATTACTTCCCACAAGCGTGGAAAAGAGCAACGGTCGTAATTCTCAGAAAACCCGGAAAAGACAATTATACTTCCCCTAAATCTTACAGACCGATAGGTCTCCTTCCGATTCTGGGAAAAATTTACGAAAAAATGTTAGTGGCCCGCCTCAAATTCCATCTATTACCCAACATCAGTACTCGCCAGTACGGATTTATGCCCCAGAGAAGCACCGAGGACTCCCTCTATAATCTAATACTATACATTCGCAGCAAACTTGAACAAAAGAAAATCGTATCATTAATATCACTAGATATAGAGGGAGCCTTCGATAGCGCCTGGTGGCCGGCCATCAAAGTCCGACTGGCAGAGGAAAACTGTCCATTAAATTTAAGAAGGGTTTTGGATAGTTACCTTGAAAACAGAGAGGTTGTAGTCAGATACGCCGGGGAAGAATACTCCAGAAGCACTGAAAAGGGCTGCGTTCAGGGCTCCATAGGGGGCCCTATTCTTTGGAACCTCTTGCTTGATCCACTACTAAAGAATCTGCAAAACAGTGGAGAATATTGTCAGGCGTTTGCCGACGATGTTGTGTTGGTATTCGATGGTGAAACGGCACAAGAGGTCCAACGGCGTGCCAATGCCACCCTTGAACGTGTCCATGCGTGGGGTGTTGAGAATAAGCTGAAGTTTGCTCCGCATAAAACTAATGCGATGATTGTTACTAGGAAGCTTAAATTCGACACCCCCCGCTTGGTTATGGACGGAATCGACATTGGCATGTCCAAAGAAATTAAGCTACTAGGCGTTACCATCGACCAGAAACTCACTTTCAACACTCACGTTTCAAACGTCTGTAGGAAAGCAGTCGGTGTGTATAAGCAGCTCTCGAGGGCTGCCAGAGTCAGCTGGGGCCTCAACCCAGAAATAATAAAAATAATATATGTTGCAACCATAGAACCTATAGTTCTGTATGCCGCCAGTGCTTGGGCACCAGCCGCAGAAAAGTTAACGACTATCGGCCACCTTGAAGTTGTCCAGCGAGGAATAGCACAAAAGCTCTGCAAGGCCTACCGCACCGTCTCCTTGAACTCTGCGTTGGTACTGGCTGGGATACTTCCCCTAGACCTGCGAGTCCGCGAGGCCGCCTCACTATATGAGGCCAAAAGAGGAGTACCTCAGCCGGCCCTGGGAGATCGTGAGATGGAGCGGATGGCCTCAGCAATCAAAGCCCCGCATCCAGCTGAACGCATAAGTCTTGATCTTGTTAGCCTGGTAGACCAAGAGCAGGTGAATGACAATAGCAAGTTTGATGTTCGAATATTCACAGATGGGAGCAAGATTGAGGGAAAGGTTGGAGCTGCCTTGTCCTTATGGAACGGTGAGGCCGAGACCTATTCCCTCAAACTTGCTCTATCTAGCTACTGCACGGTCTACCAGGCTGAGTTACTAGCGATATGTAGGGCGACAGAGATAATACTGAACTACAGAGCGACTACCTTCGGAATTTATAGTGACTCAATGGCGGCTCTCCAAACGGTATCGAACCAGAGTTGCCTCCACCCCTTGGCTGTGAAAGCGAGAGATAACATAAGATCAATATCTCTCCAGAACAAAGTAGTCACTTTGTTCTGGATAAAGGCTCACGCAGGGTTGGGAGGCAACGAGAGAGCCGACCAGCTTGCCAAGGAAGCCGCTCTTAAATTGAAAAGGAAAGCGGATTATGATCTTTGCCCGGTCTCATTCGTCAAGCGAAGTATACGTATGGCAACGCTTGACGAATGGAACAGAAGATATCAAGATGGCATAACTGCATCAGTCACGAAATTGTTTTTCCCGGACGCAGTGGCGGCGTACAGAACTATAAGAAAGCTTAAAATAAATCCAATAATTACGCAAATTTTGACGGGACACGGTGGGTTCTCCGAATACCTATATCGCTTCAGGTGTAAGGAGAACCCATCGTGTATATGCTCTCCCGAAGCTGCCGAGACAGTCCAGCATATTTTGTTTAATTGCCCAGCTACTGCAATGGAGCGCTTCAATATAGAAAATGAGCTAAATACAAAAGTAACACCTGAGACAGCAAAAGAAATCATGGAAAGTAAAGAAAGAGTAAAGTTTTTGAACTATTGTACTAAAATTGCAGAAGTTGTAATAAAAAGGAATAAAAGCAGATAAGCAACTATGCTTTCATAATATAGTGTGAATATATTACAAGTAAGCATAAAACAAAGGATTGGAAAGAAACGTGTGTTAGATGTGGTTAAGTAGTTTAAGAGCTCTATAATTATAGTAAGCGATAAAACAAGTGGAACAGGAAATGTAGAGTAGCAAAATAGATAAAACCCTAGTAAGATACACGGGATCCCACCCAAACCGGTATGCACAGAAGTGCACGAGGTATAAAAGTAAACCGTGATGTGTAACAGACGTAGGAATATAATAAGCTCCGATTATGTTGGAGGTAGACAGTTAAAAAAAAAAAAAAAAAAAAAAAAAAAAAAAAAAAAAAAAAAAAACCTAACCTAACCTAACCTAACCTAACCTAACCTAACCTAACCTAACCTAACCTAACCTAACCTAACCTAACCTAACCTAACCTAACCTAACCTAACCTAACCTAACCTAACCTAACCTAACCTAACCTAACCTAACCTAACCTAACCTAACCTAACCTAACCTAACCTAACCTAACCTAACCTAACCTAACCTAACCTAACCTAACCTAACCTAACCTAACCTAACCTAACCTAACCTAACCTAACCTAACCTAACCTAACCTAACCTAACCTAACCTAACCTAACCTAACCTAACCTAACCTAACCTAACCTAACCTAACCTAACCTAACCTAACCTAACCTAACCTAACCTAACCTAACCTAACCTAACCTAACCTAACCTAAGATTTGGAACTTGACTAAGCCCAAATTTGGGCCTGCTAACGTTTAAATTGCCGATTTTTGGTTTTCAAGCCGTTTTGGTTTAAAAACTCTGAAATTTCAAAGATTTATTTCTCCGGAACCGTAGCACTTAGAAATTTTCTGTTTTCATAGTTTTTTAGTGCGTAAATTAAAGTATTAATTCTATAAGGTTTTAAGTCTCTATCTAATAAAAAGTTTTTTGGGCTTAAAACCACTCCCAAAAGATTGTACTAGTGAAGACGATTACAACAGTGAAATTCCCGAGTCTCTACGACGTCTGGTTGCTGAGATATCAGCTGTCAAACTTACTTTTTGACAGCTGGGCGGCCATCTTGGATTTCTTTGGACCGCCATAACTCTTGAACGGGGAGACTTAGGAATTTTCTGTTTTCGATTCCTCCATTAGGAGCTTGTACTTTTTCTGACCCCCCCACTTCTAGGGGGATACGAGCATAAATTTTTTGACTTTTTGTGAGTGGTCTTGGGAGATAGCCACGGTCTTCCCGATTCAAACGAGCCACCTCTCAGACCTGTGCGACTTTCAGAACGGGAGATATAGCCCGTCAAAGTTGAACTTTGACAGTTCGGCCGCCATCTTGAAAAATTTTGATCATTTATATCTCCTTAACGGAGGGTCGCAGAGGGCTGCGGTTTTCGATTTAGTACTTAGTTTAATTAGTTTTAGGCAACCAGGATCCTTTCGGAATCATACGGACGGTTTTAAAAACTTTTTCAAACCGAAATTTTTTGGACTCGGATTGCGGTGCAAACCAACTCATCGGCTTCGTCTCGCCGAGCGCTTTCCAAAAAGTCAGCACACCCAATACTTTTGATCCGCGGTTTCGGAGTTATGGGCTTTAAGCCGTTTTCAAACCGGATTTTTGAAGCCTTGTAGCTCCGAAACTGCTCGAGATAGGTATAGGGTGTTTAGGCTTTTTGAAAAGGGCACAACAAGCTCTACCTGTTGGGTGCTACAAATCAGCTCTACATAGAGTTCTGAAGAATTTCACTCGTCATAGCCCCAAATTTGACAATTTATAAAAAACTATTTTACGCAGTGGTTCCTATTGACCGACTGTTTCCCGTCTTGGGAGCAAAAACTTCTCTAGCTAGAGTTAAGTAGAGTTTGACAACATTTTTAAAATTATTCAAAAGTTTTTGCAACTATTTTGTGCTATTTGACCATCATATCTAAGGCATTAGCCGACTCACTCTACATAAGGTAGAGCTGGAAAATTTTGACAGAGTCTGTGACTCTTTTCTAGGATTATTACAATTTACACGACTTTATAAAACTTTTACAAGTCTATAGCAATAAGTATCTCGACTCTACCTCTAACATAATGTTCGGAATGAGGACCCCCCCTAAAACATCACAAAATATCGAATCCGCAAAAAAGCCATCCCCCAAAACACAGACCTTAGCCTCGAATGTCAGGCGCAGTATCGGTCATTGGGAGGCTGCAGGCACTACTCCGCTCACTAGCAAGCCGGAGAGCGAGGCAATCCCCAAAACGGCAGCGCAGCCTGGCATCCAACCAACGTCGGAGCCCATCACCTTCTCCGAACAGGTTTATCCGGACCGTACAGCCGAGGCTCGTGCCTGCCTAAACAAGGCAAAGCTCCACTTGAGTAATTCAAGAAACCTCAAGACAGACATAAAAACCGGTGTGACTGAGGCAATTAACCGTCTCTACGAAATAGTAAAGGAGCTAGCAAAAGAGTCAAAAAAGGGGAAGGGGACAAATTCTGACAATAAATCTACTAAAAAAGTAGATAGTAAAGACAAGGAGCAAGAAGAGAACAAAATTCTGAACAAAATAGAAGAACACTCGCGGCTAATAATGGAAAGCAACAAAAAGATGGACGAACTTAAGCTGAAAATTGAACAACATAAGGAAGTTATGGAAGCAAAAACTTACGCCAGTGTCACCTCTGATCAAGCCACCTGGAAAAGCCCCAAAGAAAGCGTACTGCACTCTGTGGTCATCACCTCTAGAGATGAAACCGACACAGGCGAGCAGGTTCTCGCCAAGGTGAGACAGACTGTAGACGCCAAAGAAGGTTGGATTAAAGTAGAAAGGGTCAGAAAAGCGAAAGACAGGAAAATAATTATGAGTTGTAGGACAAAGGAGGAAAGAGAGAAGGTTAAAAACAGAATAAAGGAGAATGGTAATCTCATAGTAGAAGAGATGAAGAACAAAGACCCGCTTCTGATGCTGAGAGACGTCCTTACGATGAATTCTGATGAAGACGTACTCAAGGCACTCAGAAAACAGAACAGCAGAGTCTTTCAAGATATCGGAGGGGCTGATGACAGAGTGGAGATCAAATACAGCCGTCGAGCTCGAAATCAGTACACGCGTCACATCGTGGTCTCTACCTCCCCCATTATATGGAAGCGAGTCCTGGAGATCGGCAGTGTCCATATCGACCTCCAATCGATAAAAGTAATGGACCAGTCGCCACTGGTGCAGTGCTCCCGTTGCCTTAGCTATGGTCATACAAAGCGGTTCTGCAAGGAGGCGGCTGACCTGTGCAGTCACTGTGGCGGTCCTCATCTGAGGACCGAATGCGCTGACATGATGGCGGGAGGGAGGCCTTCTTGCAGAAACTGCTTCAAAGCTGAAATCAGGGACACAGAGCACAACGCCTTTAGCCAAGAATGTCCGGTAAGAATCAAATGGGATAAGTTGGCTAGGGCATCCGTGGCGTACTGCTAAGGGCATCCAAGAAGAACCACTCCCTTACCGAATAATGCAAGCAAATTTGCAGCGTAAGAAGATAGCCACCAACGAGGCACTATTAGAAGCCAGCAAACGAAAAATATCCGTGGCTCTATTCCAGGAACCGTATGTGGGTAGCGCTCAGGGCATGAAGGCTCAAAGTGGATATAGAATTTTTCAGAAAGCGGGTCCAGAAGTGGTCAAGGCCGCTATTGCCGTCTTCGACTCTACAATTGATGTCATACAACATCCAGACCTGACCACCCGCAATATTGTAGTGGTAGAGATTAAGACTCTAGCCTGGAGAGTTGCACTGATTTCATTCTACTTTGAGCCCGACATGCCTATCGATCCATATCTGGACCAACTGAGAAGGACTCTGGCGACCCTGAATGCGAAATCTGTGCTTATTGGTGGCGACGCTAACGCAAAAAGCACCTGGTGGGGGAGCAAGGTTATAGACCCGAGAGGAGACAAAATGGCAAGTGCGGTATTTGAAATGGGACTCCACGTACTGAATGTGGGAGATGTGCCAACTTTTGACACCATTCGTGGTGGCAAAAGATACTCAAGCCTTGTGGACGTCACTGCTTGCTCTGCAAACATCTTGGATTTGACAGAAGATTGGAGAGTAGCGGAAGACCTTACGAGTGCGGACCACAACGGCATATTATTTAACCTTAAATTAGTAAGATCAAAAGGCACTGATATACAAAGGACCACAAGACTCTACAACACTAAAAAAGCTAACTGGGATCATTTTAATGAAAAAATGAACCAGTTAAAAATAGACCAAAATTTTGACATAAAATATATACAAGAAATTAACAACAAACACAGTTTAGAAAAAGGACTCTACATTTTCAACAACATAATAACAGAAGCATGTAATAATACTATTCCGAAAAAGAAACAAAAAGGAATACTTACTATGCCGTGGTGGTCCGACAAACTCGCATCTATGAAGAAAGAGGTCGCTACCAGACGTCGAAGGATACGTTGTGCCGCACCAGTCCGCAGAGCAGTAGTGGTGGAGGACTATCAAAGACATAAACAAGAATATGAACATGAGGTGATGAAGGCGCAAACAGAAAGCTGGAAATTATTTTGTGGGAAGCAGGATAGGGAAACGGTATGGGAGGGAATTTATAGAGTTATAGCAAGAACAACTAAGAGAGAGGAGGATTGTCCGTTGGTGAAGGATGGAAAGACTCTGGACATGGAAGGTTCAGCTAGACTACTGGCAGATACGTTTTACCCCGAGGATGCTGCCAGCACCGATAGCGCGGTTCACAGCCGAGTCAGAGAAATAGCTGAAAAAGTGAACGACAGTAATCATTCTGGGGAATGGGACCCGCCGTTCACCATGACAGAACTAAACTCGGCGCTAAATACATTCAACCCAAAAAAGGCTCCCGGTGTTGACGGCTTTACGGCAGACATATGCCAGAAAGCGGTTGCAAATGATCCGAAGCTATTCCTCTTGATGCTGAACAAATGTCTGACGTACGGGAGCTTCCCAAGGCATTGGAAGGAGGCTTTAGTGGTCATACTGAAAAAACCTGGCAAAGAGAGTTACTCAGTTCCAAAGTCCTATAGACCTATTGGCCTCCTCCCAATTCTTGGAAAGTTGTACGAAAAGATGTTGGTCGCTCGCCTCAAACACCATGTCCTGCCAAATCTTAGTACCTGCCAATATGGGTTCATGCCTCAACGTAGTACCGAGGACTCCCTCTATGTCCTTATGCAGCACATTCGCACTAAACTTGACCAGAAGAAAATCGTTGTATTAATCTCATTGGACATAGAGGGGGCCTTCGACAGCGCGTGGTGGCCCGCAATAAAACTCAGACTGTCGGAATTCATGTCATCCTCCGCAGCACGGAGGATGCTCTCTACGATGCTCTTGGGATCATTAGACAGGGACTCTCGAACAGGATGTTGATTGCTGTAGTATCTCTCGACATCGAGGGAGCATTTGACAATGCTTGGTGGCCGGTCATCTTGAGGGAGCTCATCGACAAGCAGATCAGCAAGCCACTCTTGAAGCTCGTCAGTAGCTACCTGATACAGAGATCCATCTCCATTAATTATGCTGGGACAGAGTACACAAAAAACACAAATAAAGGATGCATCCAGGGCTCTACATGCGGACCACTCTTTTGGAACATCCAGTTGGACCCTTTATTACAGGAATCGGAATCTCTCAAAGTGCATATACAAGCGTTTGCTGATGACATTTTGATTGTAAGTCAGGGAAAGTCCGGGCAGGAGCTTGAGATGAGAACCAATGAGGCCCTTCAGTTAGTATCCAAATGGGGGAAGGCCCACAAGATGAAATTCGCTCCTCACAAGACTCAGGCGATTCTTATCACCAAAAAGTTAAAATATGACATGCCAAGACTCGTGCTCCAGAACACTGAGCTTAAATTCACCGACAGCATGAAGGTGCTTGGGCTGACAATCGATAGGGGGCTGAGTTTCAGACCTCATTTGGAAGCTGTGAATAAAAAAGCTATCAACATTTACAAAATGATATCTAGAGCTGTAAAAACAAGGTGGGGCTTAAACCCAGAGATTACCCGAACACTCTACACAGCGGTTATCGAGCCGACAGTCTTGTACGCTGCTAGTGTCTGGGCCCCAGTGGCCTGCAAGAGGTACGCCCAGAAGATACTCGACAGCATAACAAGGCGATTCTGCATAAAGATCTGCCGAGCCCATCGCACTTCATCGCTGACATCTGTTGCATTGCTCTCTCGTATCATTCCACTGCAGTTAAGAGTGCGTGAGCAGGCGGAACTTTATGAGGTGAGACGAGGCAAGCCCATGCAGGAGCTTCCGGGCAGAAAACTGGAATGGAAGGTCAACGTGTTCCATCTCAAGCACCCCGCTCAACGACCAGTCCTGACATTCGAACTAGTAACGTCCCAAGAAGAAGTGGAGAAAATAGAGAATGATTGGCCAAAAATATTTACAGATGGCAGTAAGATCGAAGGTAAAGTGGGGGCCGCATTAACATGCTTCAGAGGGGACAATGAGATCCGCAAGATAAGCATAAAACTCGAAGACTACTGCAGCGTCTACCAGGCGGAATTGGTGGCCCTGGCTAGAGCGGTGGTCTATGTAAAAGATAGTCTTGGGGATCACAAAGCCAACATCCTAAGCGACTCAAGATCGGCACTCCAGGCAGTCTGCGATCCTGCACCTGAGAATCCTGTCGCCAGTGAAATACAGGACAACATAACGGAGATCGAAAATATGGGAGGCTCGGTACAGCTGTTCTGGATAAAGGCACACGCTGGAATACCAGGCAATGAGCGAGCTGACGAGCTGGCAAAGAAGTCTGCTCTATGTAGGAAAACCCTTCCCGCCTACGACTACTTTCCCTTATCGTACGCAAGAGGCTGCATCAGGAGCAGGACCCTGGAGGAGTGGCAGAGGCAATACGAGACGTCGAATACCGGGTTACTGACAAAATTATTTTTCCCTGAAATAAGAAAAGGTCACAAGCTAATAGGTAAAATAGAAATAACTAATGTTAGAACTCAGCTATTCACGGGTCATTGCGGCTTAAAAGAATATCTACACAGATTTAAGCTGTCAGGAGATCCATACTGTACCTGCGACAATAAGACCTCAGAGACTGTTATGCACATCATGACCGAATGTCCTAAATACGCAAGAGAAAGATTTGACTGCGAGAGCAAGATGGATCTCCAGATAACAACAGAGAGCATAAAAATAATTATGGAAGACGACCTCTGCCGCGGCTCCTTCCTGGAATATGCAGAGGGAATTTTAAGACGCGCCTCAAAGGCAAATGGATCGACAGCAATATAGTATTTTGTAAGAGAAAATATCGGAAAGAAACAACCGTTGCAATATAATAGCAACGATATGGAAATAGTTAAAAAAAAAAAAAAAAAAAAAAAAAAAACCTAACCTAACCTAACCTAACCTAACCTAACCTAACCTAACCTAACCTAACCTAACCTAACCTAACCTAACCTAACCTAACCTAACCTAACCTAACCTAACCTAACCTAACCTAACCTAACCTAACCTAACCTAACCTAACCTAACCTAACCTAACCTAACCTAACCTAACCTAACCTAACCTAACCTAACCTAACCTAACCTAACCTAACCTAACCTAACCTAACCTAACCTAACCTAACCTAACCTAACCAATAAGGCAAACGCTCGGCCGCCCTAGTAGGGTGGGGAAATGAATAATAAAAAAAATAAAATAAAAAAAAAGGTGCCATAAATCTGTATATTTTAACAAATATGACAATTAAATTAGTTTTAATTTTGACTATAATTATAGGTATTTATTAATGTTTAAGAAAAAAAACAATCTAATTTTAAATTGATTGATAATTCACTTGAAATTTATATAATTTTAATTTATTTTCATTGATTATATATTTTATTTATTGAATTGACATGGAAATAATTTAATTAATTGACATGAAATATTAATTTGACTTACACAAATAAAAAAAAAAAAAAAAAAAAGAATTATAAAATTATGAAGATAAATAAAAAGAAGAATAATTTGAATTTAAAATATATAGTGATTTAAAAACAAAAGATCTGACAAGGACCCCGAAAAATCACATCGGGGGGCTTCAAGAGCCAAAAATTAAAAAAAAAAAAAAAAAAAAAAAAAAAAACCTAACCTAACCTAACCTAACCTAACCTAACCTAACCTAACCTAACCTAACCTAACCTAACCTAACCTAACCTAACCTAACCTAACCTAACCTAACCTAACCTAACCTAACCTAACCTAACCTAACCTAACCTAACCTAACCTAACCTAACCTAACCTAAGGAGTACAAGAGCGCCATAGACCAGGCTCGTACCACTAGTTGGAAGCAGTATTGCTCTGACATGACTCGGGCCGATGTTTGGGAAGGAGCTTGGAAGATTATCAGACGAAGCGCGGGGCCAGGAGTGACAGGCGTAGGGCTGAAAGACGCCCAGGGCCAAACCCTGCCTCCGGCCGAATCCGCTAGTCTGATAGCCGACACTCTCTTCCCGGACGACTCGCCTGAGGAGGATACTCCGGATCAGGCTGAGCTGCGCCGAGTCATCCAAACGCCGCCACCTACTGACTGCCTAACCCCGTCAGGTCCACCGTTTACGGAGTTGGAGCTCTTGGACGTGCTCTCGACCATGAACCCCAAAAAGGCGCCGGGAGCCGATGGGCTCTCGGCAGATATCTGCAGAGCAGCGATAATGACCGACTGCCACGTGTTCCTCGCAGTGTTTAATAGGTGCCTGGAGACAGGACTCTTCCCCAGAAGATGGAAGTCGGCACGGGTTTGTGTAATACCAAAACCTGGTAAGGAGGACTACACAAACCCGAAAGCCTATCGGCCGATAGGCTTACTTCCGGTGATGGGGAAGATCCTCGAAAAACTGTTAAACAACAGACTCCTTTGGCACCTAGAAGCGCGGGGACACCTTAGCACAAGGCAGTACGGCTTCATGCCGCAGCGCGGAACCGAGGACGCCCTCTACGACCTAGTGCACCTTATACGCTACGAGGCGCACGATAGGCGTAGGCTCGTAGCAGTAGTGTCACTGGACATAGAGGGCGCCTTCGATCACGCATGGTGGCCTTTTATAAAGGCCCAGCTGCTGGCCAAAAACTGCCCTGCAGATATCTACCGGCTAGTGGAGAACTATCTCAGTGATAGATCCATACACCTAGGCTACGCCGGTGCCATGGTCACCAAAACCACGACCAGAGGCTGCGTACAGGGTAGCATCAGCGGCCCCTTGATGTGGAACGTCATTCTCGACTCGCTCCTCGAGCTGCTGGAAGGCAGTGCAGTCCACGTCCAGGCATTCGCCGATGACGTGGTACTAGTGGCCTCCGCCGACACCGCCGAAGAGCTCGAGTCAATGGTCAATCCGGTACTGGATACGGTTGCCACCTGGGGCATGGAGCATAAACTCCGGTTCTCTGCGCACAAGACCGCCTTGATGGTGGTGACGCGCAAGATGAACCCTCCCATGCCCCGCATAACAATGGCAAATGTCCCGCTGGTGCCAGTGGACAGCGTTAAAGTACTCGGTTTGACCATCGATAAGAATCTGACGTTCCGGGACCACATCGAGAATGCTTGCGCAAAAGCGGCTACTGTGTACAAGGGTCTGGCACGAGCTGCAAAAGCTTCGTGGGGCCTTAGCCCGGACATTGTCAGACACTTGTACATAGGGGCAATAGAGCCGATCCTTTTGTACGCGGCCAGTTCATGGGCACAGAGCACGTCCAAGACCTACATAGTAAGACGCCTGAGGTCGACGCAGCGTTTGTTTGCGATAAAAATCGCCAAAGCTTATCGCACCGTCTCGTTTGAGTCAGCAGTGACGATCGCGCGGCTCCTACCTATCGACATGAGGGCGCGTGAGGCGGCCGAGTTATATACGGTGAAGCGAGGAAAACCCCTGCCCGAGGCGCTGGATAGAAGACTGGAGTTCCGAACTCCATTCTTCCGACTTCCCCATCCAGCCCTCCGACCGGAGGTACGCTACACCGTATTGGACCGCCTCGAAGACGCAATGCCGGAGTCGAAACCGACTGCTCCTGTCAGTATATACACCGACGGGAGCAAGATCGAGGGAAAGGTAGGATGCGCATTCACTTGCTGGCAAGACGGTCGCGAAGTGCTGAGCAAGAAATTTCGACTGGAACCGTTCTGCACCGTGTACCAGTCGGAGCTGCTCGCACTTCGCCAAGCGGTTAGGCTTACGGTGGAGGATCCTCGCTACAGGGAGTGCGACATCTTGAGCGACTCGCGCTCCTCCCTGGATGCGATAGCGAACCCGCGGTCCACGAACCCTTTGGTCAACGAAATCAGGTCGAGTCTGTCGCGGGCAGCCGAGAAAGGCAGCGTCGTGAACTTGTGGTGGGTGCGCGCTCACGTCGGCACGGCCGGAAATGAGCGCGCGGACGAACTCGCCAAAGACGCTGCCCTCCGTAAGAAAACGGCTGCGGATTACGACAGATTCCCTCTCTCGTACGCCAAACGGGTGATACGCCAACGAACCTTGGACGCCTGGCAAGAGGAGTATTCCCAGTCCGGGAAGGGCCGCATTACCAAGCTGTTCTTCCCGGACATACGCCTGGCGTTCCGAGTGATAGGGAATGTTGGCGTATCCTACTGGAAAACCCAAGCGTGGACGGGCCATGGCGGGAACGCCTCGTACCTCCACCGTTTCAGATGCTGCGACGATCCCAGGTGCATATGCTCCCCAGACGCGGCGCAGACAATCGAGCACGTCCTGAACGAATGCCCAGCTTACGGTACACAGAGATTGAAGCTCGAATTCGAGGTCGACGCCAATGTTTCGACCTCGACCTGGAGCTCTCTCTTAGCGGGCAAGAAGTCAGGACCGAAATTCGCCGATTTCTGCGTCAGCGTAATGAAGGCAGTGGCGCACACCAACAAGGCTAACGCTCGGCCGCCCTAGCAGGGTGGGGAAATAAATATAATGCAAAAAATTTTAAGGTGCCAAACTATTGTATTTTATTTTATGACTGATTTTTGTTATTATTTATTATTTACATTTATTATACTTTATTAAATTATTGTTATATAATTAATGAATTTTATACAATAAAAAATTGACTAATAATAAAAAAAAAAAAAAATAATAATAATATTTTAATGAAGTTTCTATCAATTACGACCTTGATTTTAAATTATTATATAAATATTGTTTCTAATTAATGAATTTTAGGTTATTTTTATTGACTGGTTTTTAAACCTACATTTAATATTTTTAGTAAATTGACTTATGTTATGAATTATTATACAGTGATTAATGAGCTTATTAAATGAATTGAAGACGGTGAAATTGATTAAATTAAATTCAAATAAATAAAAACAAGGACCCTGAAAAATTATATCAGGGGGAAACTGGCCAAAAAAAAAAAAAAAAAAAAAAAAAAACCTAACCTAACCTAACCTAACCTAACCTAACCTAACCTAACCTAACCTAACCTAACCTAACCTAACCTAACCTAACCTAACCTAACCTAACCTAACCTAACCTAACCGACAGATTCCCTGCGGATTACGACAGATTCCCTCTCTCGTACGCCAAACGGGTGATACGCCAACGGACCCTGGACGCCTGGCAGGAAGAGTATTCCCAGTCTGGGAAGGGCCGCATTACCAAGCTGTTCTTCCCGGACATACGCCTGGCGTTCCGAGTGATAGGGAACGTTGGCGTATCCTACTGGAAAACCCAAGCGTGGACGGGCCATGGCGGGAACGCCTCGTACCTCCACCGTTTCAAATGCTGCGACGATCCCAGGTGCATATGCTCCCCAGACGCGGCGCAGACGATCGAGCACGTCCTGAACGAATGCCCAGCTTACGGGACGCAGAGGTTGAAGCTCGAATTCGAGGTCGACGCCAATGTCTCGACCTCGACCTGGAGCTCCCTCTTAGCGGGCAAAAAGTCAGGACCGAAATTCGCCGATTTCTGCGTCAGCGTAATGAAGGCAGTGGCGCACACCAATAAGGCAAACGCTCGGCCGCCCTAGTAGGGTGGGGAAATGAATAATAAAAAAAAAAAAAGGTGCCATAAATCTGTATATTTTAACAAATATGACAATTAAATTAGTTTTAATTTTGACTATAAATTATTATAAGTATTTAATAATGTTTAAAAAAAAAAATCTAATTTTAAATTGATTGATAATTCACTTGAAATTTATATAATTTTAATTTATTTTCATTGATTATATATTTTATTTATTAAATTGACATGGAAATAATTTAATTATTTGACATGAAATATTAATTTGACTTACACAAATAAAAAATAAAAAAAAGAATTATAAAATTATGAAGATAAATAAAAAGAAGAAGAATAATTTGAATTTAAAATGTATAGTGATTTAAAAACAAAAGATCTGACAAGGACCCCGAAAAATCACATCGGGGGGCTTCAAGAGCCAAAAAAAAAAAAAAAAAAAAAAAAAAAAAAAAAAAAACCTAACCTAACCTAACCTAACCTAACCTAATAATAATAATTGCCCGTGATTCAAGGATCTAGACAAACATAATAATAATAATAATAATGATAAAATGAAGTTGCTCCGATCCGGACAAAAATCAGTATCTGGGGGGTTTGGGGGTCGATGATTCCGAATATCGGGTCACTTTTTCGATTTCACCATTTTCCAAGATGGCCCCATACAAGGAGTTGTGAGGCGAGGCTGCAGGCCGAGCCGAACCACGACGCCACGCTTCGAGGCGAGGCCGTAGGCCGAGGCGAGCTGCGTAAAAAGCGAGGTCGAAGGTCGAGCTCCGCGTAGGGCGTAGCCCGGAGCGTCCCCCCCCCCCCCAAATCCAAGATGGCCGCCATACAAAGAGGTTCGAACATTTTTGTATGAAGCCTGGCTTGCCTAAAGTTGCAAGTACATACAAGTACATAAAAAGTCGCGTTTTTTATGTACACATATGAAACATATGCTAATCGATAGAGAAAATAATTGCAAACAACAAATACTGATTGACAAAATGTCGTAAGTGATATACTTTCTGAGTAATTTCAGTTTGA
>CATLJT010000214.1:0-17136 GCA_949987775.1 Aproaerema taeniolella
GGTGGTAGCCCCCGGAGTGGCCGTGTGGTAGAAATAGTAGGAACAGTGTTGCCAACTTAGTGCTTTCGGCACTAGATCTAGTGCTTTTTTTCATGTATTAGTGCCTAAAATTCGATTTTAGTTCCTAGTGCCCAATCTAGTGCTTTTTAAGAACTTAGTGCTAAATACAATAGGTATCTAATAAAATTACTTGTATATTCATTTATTTAAAAAAATGCGCATGAGTGTGTACCCGATTTCTACAATTTTCATAAACAAATATTGGGATGTGGAGTGAGCATAATAGCTTTATGTGATTATAGTTAAGAGTAACAAAGATGTCCGTACTACGGTTTCTTTACTAGGGGAAATCCCTTAAACCTAAGGAAATCACGTTTTTTCTATACTTTTGTCTCGGTCAAACTAATAAGTTTTAAAATGAGAGAGAAGAATTAAGATTGCAGGGCGGGGCGGGCAGAAAATTTGTGACAATATCGGGATAATTTTTTGTATTGTGAGAATAACTGAATTATAAAAATTACAGCAATCGAAACCGGGTCCATCAACTTCACAACCTAGCTAGTGTTACAGCCACTGCAATCAACTCCGACAGCAGCCATGACGACTGATATATTTTTTTAGTTTTTTTTTTTAAATGTTTTTTTTTTACGTTTAGCGCCCTTTTTGACTAAATACAGAAACTAGTGCTTTATCGGTGTTGGTTTAGTGCCTTTTCGAAAATTGGGTTGGCAACACTGTGTGTTGCCAACTTAGTGCTTTCGGCACTAGATCTAGTGCTTTTTTTCATGTATTAGTGCCTAAAATTCGATTTTAGTTCCTAGTGCCCAATCTAGTGCTTTTTAAGAACTTAGTGCTAAATACAATAGGTATCTAATAAAATTACTTGTATATTCATTTATTTAAAAAAAATGCGCATGAGTGTGTACCCGATTTCTACAATTTTTATAAACAAATATTGGGATGTGGTGTGAGCATGATAGCTTTATGTGATTATAGTTAAGAGTAACAAAGATGTCCGTACTACGGTTTCTTTACTAGGGGAAATCCCTTAAACCTAAGGAAATCACGTTTTTTCTATACTTTTGTCTCGGTCAAACTAATAATAATAAGTTTTAAAATGAGAGAGAAGAATTAAGATTGCAGGGCGGGGCGGGCAGAAAATTTGTGACAATATCGGGATAATTTTTTGTATTGTGAGAATAACTGAATTATAAAAATTACAGCAATCGAAACCGGGTCCATCAACTTCACAACCTAGCTAGTGTTCAATTCAATGTTTTATGAGTGGCTCTCCGTGTAGTCACGATTCCGCCAGTATCACGTAGCAAAGAGGATACACATTGGAGATGATTGGTTCGGTTACGTTCTGGTTTGTTTAATTGCATCCAGAGAGATCTGAAATTAACACAACACAAACACATAAGACATCACAGGACGACACAACACTGGTTAGAAATGTTAGTCTATAATTTAATATTGTTGTTAGTAATAAAGGTTAGTAACATTTTTAAAAAGTTATGGTCAGGAATAGACAAAAGGTAAGTCATATTGACAGGGCGGGGAATATGTGAAGGTAAAATGTCAAGTAGTGAAAACGATAATTTTGGGCACGAGAAGAAAATGTGGTCTAAGTTTCCTTCGTCAATTCCGCATTCACACAGAGAGTTATCTCTGACCCTGATCTTTGCAAGAAAGACTGGTGAGCTGCAGTGTCCGAGTCTAATGCGGCACAATGTCGATGTAGCTGATCTAGAGAAGGTACGGTGTTTGAAAAACCAAGGTTTTGGAGGAATTTGAGGTTGAATTTCGCCATAGAATTTTCCTTTAGTTATCTTGGTAGACTGCCATAGATGATTCCACAAATTATGGGACCTAGTTCTAGCTAAATTACATAAATCTAAAGAGTAGACATAATTTAATTTAATTTAATTTAATTTATTTTATTTATTTAAGCTACAGGGGCTCATTATGTGTTAGTAAAACTTAACCTATGTTAGTATTTTACAAATGTCAAAAAAAAAAAAATAATAGAAATTAAATACATTGAAATAAATAATAATAATAATAATAATACATACACAATACCTCATGCAACCAACACTCTAGTGAGGTGGCGCACGATATCCGAGTCACATCTCGCCACCACGGTACTCAGGATGGAGTTGGAGCTGGCCCGCACCCTGCAGAGCAACGAGGCAGCTCGCTTCCGCACAATCGCATAGAAATCATCTGTGCGTGCGTCCGCGAACATGCCTGATGCGCTGCAGAAGCGGGGCAGCCCCATCAATATCCTGAATCCATTATTATATTGAACTCGCAGGGCGCTAATGGTCTTTTGCGTAAAGTTGGTCCACAGGCTGCACGTGTAGAAAACCTGGCAGTAAGCTTTAAACAGGCTTATTTTAACCTTTTCACTACATCGTGCAAACCTGCGGGCCAACATGTTGCATCTGACCGCCAGCGCCCTACGTTCCCTTTCAATGTCCGCATGGTCCTTGAGGTCGTCGGTGACAAGATGCCCCAGATACTTGAACTCCCACACTCGTTCCAGCTGGTAGCCATTCAGTTTTACCGCGGGCACCGTATCGAGGCATCTACCCCCGACGACCCCAAACACCATGAAAACACTCTTTCTAGCGTTGTACGCTAAGCCGTGTGTTCGCGCGTACACCTCACACGTGTGAAGCAGCTCCCTAAGAGCCCTGATTGTTGGGCTCAGCAGCACCATATCATCAGCATAGCTGATATTATTGATACTTATATCATCAATGCGACATCCCACTCTTTTGCTACTGAGCTCAACAATCAGGTCGTTAACATACAGGTTGAAGAGCTTGGGCGAGGTTATTCCCCCCTGCCTCACCCCGCACTCCAACCTGTATGGTTTCGAAAGCTCATCTGCCCATCTCACAAGGTTCACCTGATTGAGGTACCAGTACTGTAGAATACCCAGTAACTCCAAAGGTACGCCTCTTTCCTGCATCTTGGTCCAAAGCACGTCGTACGATACGAGGTCGAACGCCTTTGACAGATCAAGAAACGCTGCATACACTGGCGTTCGACGCTCGGTATAATATTGGACAGTGTGCTTTAAGCTTAATATGGCGCTTTCCGTGGACAGTCCGGATCGGAATCCGAACTGCGCGTCATGCAGATTTAAGTGCTTTTCTAGCACACGGTCCAGCAGGCTGTCGAGTACCTTGGCCAAGATGGTGGCCAGTGAGATGGGACGATAGTTACTCTTATCTGCTGCATCGCCTGTTTTATTCTTTACTATAGGCACGACAATGGTACGCATGAGTGCGAGGGGAAGATGCGAGTGACTCATGCACAAAGAGTAAAACATGCTCAGCACGCGCGGGAGGTGTACACCGGCGTTCTGCAGGTGCTCGACGCTGAGGCCATCGTGACCCGGGGATTTTCCTCTTGTCATATTCTTAATTATACTCGCTACTTGCTTAGCACTAAAGCGAACAAGATCGGTATCACGAGCGGCCTCCGCGTCGACCACCGGCAGCCTGGGCGGGCCTAGGGGAGACTGCACGCTAAAGTGGTCAACGAATAAGTTTGCAATCTCCCCTGGACGGCTTATACCCTCAACACTTACCGGCAGGCCCGGCCTTACATCCAGCTTTTTTGTGGCTTTCCAAAACTTTTTGAAGTCTTTGTTAGCCCTATGAGATGCTATAATATCAAGCTTAATTTGTGTTTCATGCTTTACACACCATCTAAGCCGACTCTTAAATATTTTACGCGTTAAGCACATGCTATCATAAACCTCCCCAGAAGATGGTTTATTGTACCACAACCATAGCTGATGAGCATGCCGGGCCTGCCTGTAAGCCTCACTCACATGCTTATTCCAGCCCACTACACGGCAACTTTTTCTAGGCGTGAGGGCGTTGTGACTGGTCACAGCGGCTTCAGACAGAATATTTACAAACTTTAAATACATGTTATCCAAAATTTCTTTATGGTCAGGCTTATTACAGTGCACATCAGAACAATTGGAAAAGTCTTGCGGAAAATCTATCAGTTTTAATTGATCATTACATATTTTGTGATAAACTTGTATCTGTGTACTGTCCCTTTCCCCCCAGATAACCTTATTACATAATTTTTGGCTTAGTATTAACTTAGGTACAACCAAGTTTAGTTGACATTCAATAGTGAGAGGCAAGTGATCTGAACAAAATACATCATATAGTATAGCTACATTGGTAATAGTGTTCATAGCAGAACTGGTCACAACGCAGTGATCCAACCAGCGTCGACATCCATGCGCTGCGCTAATGTACGTGGATGTGACGCATGTACGTGCAATAAGGATGTGATTCAGAGCTAACATGAACCGCGCACTTAGCTGCCCAATCTGCCGCTTCATTACCTATTATTCCCGAATGGCTAGGTATCCATGCCATTGCGATCTCAATTTTTCTTTGATGGCATTCAAAAAGTGCTTTTTTTATTTTCAGGATCAAGGGAAAACGGGTTCTGGAACGGAAGGGATTGGATTTTATTGCACTTAAGCAACTCTGGGAGTCGGAAAAAATTATGGATCTGTTTAAGCTATGTGAGATAACATAATGCACAGCCTCTAATAAGGCCACTGCCTCCCCGGTGAAAATTGAAGATATAGGTGGGCACTTAAAGCTCAGCGTGATTTGATACCTCGGGATCCATACAGCTGCTCCAACTGGCTCCTGATCGGATATTTTGCATGCGTCAGTGAAGATGGGAAGCCAGTTTGGCCAATTTTGATTAAGTGAATGGTTAAATTTTTGGTTGGCCCCGGGGGAATTCTTGCTTATGTCAAAATCTACTATCAGAGGTTGGAATATCAAGGCATCATATGGAACAGAAAATGGAGGGTTTATGTTTAGCTGAAACAGATCATCAGATATGCCCAGAAAGTGCGAAAAAGTATTAAGAATGCGATATCTAGTGTCATTGGCCACCAAATCCCGAAGGGTCTCAAGTTTGGGAATCAGGGGGTGATCCCTGAATTGCATAGCCTTATACAGGTAGCGGTCACACAGCAGTTGTCTCCGTATGTGAAGTGGAGCTTCGGAACATTCAACCTGTAGTGCATTAATTGCTGTAGATTTCATAACTCCAGCCACTATTCGTAGGCATCTTGACTGAATCTTGGTCCATTTGTCGATCGCATTCTTGTTACATGGTTCTAAGACAAAGGACGCATAGTCAAAATGGCTACGGACAATGGCATTATATAATAGTTTCAGAGAATATTGGTGAGCACCCCAACGGATGCCAGCCACCGCACGCAAGACATTAACTCCCTTCTCACATTTTTTGGAAATGTACTCAACGTGAGGTATACCCGTCATCCTCGAATCTAAGAAAACCCCAAGAAATTTAGTTTTATTAGTCACGGGAATCTCTTCGCCCTTAAATCTAATGTTTGCATTAGGAATAATGCGCCTTTTAGTAAATACTACAGCAGAGCTTTTTGAAGGGGATAAGGTAAGCCCATGGTTGTGTAGCCAGTCCCCCATATAATCTAGTGCAGAGTTTAGTCGACTCGATATTTCTTCCATTGAGTTAGACGAAAAGTATATCGCAAGATCATCCGCGTATTGCAGTATTTCGCAAAAGGGACTAACGACCCTTTCCAGGTCGTATGTGTACAGACTATATAAGATGGGACTTAGTACTGAGCCCTGCGGAAGTCCACGCCAGACAGTCCTCGGAGGAAGAAGAGATCCCCGAGTCCTAATATGAATAGTCCTGGACATGAGCATGTTACAAACGAATCTGGTCAGCCTCACAGGAACGCTCAGCTGATGCAATTTTTGCCTGAGAGTAGGAAGCAAGACGTTATCGTAAGCCGCTGCTATATCCAGAAATACGCCCACCAAAAATTCCTTTTTTTTAAAAGATATATTAATGTCAGTAGTTAATATACTGAGGCTGTCAAGGGTGCTAAATCCTTTTCTGAAGCCAAATTGGGACTTAGCAATAATTTTTTTAGCTTCAAGGAACCATTCTAAACGGTTTTTTATCATGATTTCCATAATTTTGCTAAGTACCGAAGAGAGGGCAATCGGTCTATAGGATAATGGATTAAGGCGGTCTTTTCCTGGCTTGAGGACAGGGATGACTATTTGTGTTTTCCAGCTGTCTGGGGCAATACCTAGGCTAAACAAATTGTTAATAATATGGAGATAAGTCGTCTTTGGTTGCATGCCGGCGTTGGTTAGAAATGAATAAGGGATGCCATCTATTCCAGGTGAGGTGTCATGCAAACCATTTAGGGCCAACTCTAACTCCTCAAAAGTGAATAAGGCGTCAAAAGGGTCAGAAGAAAAAATAAGACTAGGGGGCGAAGGAAACCAATTTTGCTGCGGGACTAATGCAGGGGCTAATCTATCCGCAAAAGCATCGAGCCATACTGAAGGATCATTTGCCGTAGGGTTTTCAGCATTTAAGGAACATCTAAATCTCCTAATTTGTTTCCAGACCAGCGAGGGGGGAGATCTTGGAGAAATAGTTTCACAGAATCCTCGCCATCCCCGGATCTTTTTGTCAGCTAGAATTCGTCTGACTTGGGCGGAAGTTTGCTGATAAACTCGAAAATTTTCTTCAGACATATTGTTATTGTACGAGCGTTCAGCTTCTCTTCTTTTTTTAATTATATTAGTGCAGTCATGGTCCCACCAAGGTGTAGAGGGTTTGTATTTAGCTGAACCTTTTTTAGGGATGCTACTATCAGCTGCAGTTGTAATGGCAGAGACGAACTGTTCATACACTTCAAGAACATTATCATCAGAAGGATAAGGGATAGATGAGACGATAGAGTTTAAAATAGATGTATATCGGGACCAATCTGCGCCTGAAACTCTGTATTTTAAAAGGGGATTGTAATCTGGTTGAGCAACAGGTTGTAGGGATAAATTAATTAGAATTGGGAAGTGGTTACTTCCGTGTGTAGATGATAGGGTGAACCAGTCACAAAGCGATGCAAGAGAAGATGAACAGAAAGATAAATCGATTGCGCTTTTAGGGTTTTGAGGGGGATAGACTCTAAGCGTGGGGGAACCATCATTTAAAACACAAAAGTTAAAGTCGTCTACTAATTCAAGGACACATGAGCCAAAAGGGTCAATTTTGTGGGAACCCCAAGTGGTATGGTGTCCATTAAAATCACCCATTATAAATATTGGAAGGGGAAGAGAAGAGATGACATGATATAGATCCGGGATTAATGCCGGATAAGGATCAGGGATGTATACAGAGAGAAAGGTAATATTGAGGAGTCTCACAGCAACAGCCTGAAAACTATCACTGTGAGGGATAGGGACTTGGGAATAGGGGAGGGAACGTTTTATCAGCAGAGCACAGCCTGCGTATCCATCTGAGCGGTCATCTCGGAGACATGAATAGCCAGGCACCCTAAATCGGGAACCCGGAACTAGCCACGTCTCAGAGACCGCGAACAAGATAGGGCCATATTTATTAATAAAATAAATAATTTCGTGCTTCTTGGGGCGGATACTTCTAGCATTCCACTGAATTATCAGGGAGGGAACCATCGTTGATGTTCATCATAGATATTAGTCGTTTTAACTTAATTGCTGCGTTGGACGGTATGGCTTCAGAGAACCTGCTAAAGAAATTTTCTATGAACATAAGGCCAATTTCGATTAGGTTATCATTTGGGGAGGATTCAAAAGAGGGGAACGAAGAGAGGGGTTGACCATTTGGAAAGGATGAAGGTGGTTCACTTACGATATTATTGTGGGCAACCTGGTCATATCCATTAGTGTTGGCGACTCTTGGGCGGCGGGGGAGTACGACAGTTTTTCTATGTGACGATGATGGCTTGGGTGAAGGAGGAAACTGTGGAGGAGTGGATTGGGGTTGGGAATGAGTTGGTCTAGATGGAGATGCAGCGACTTCAGCAAAAGATTTTTTTGCTGCTGTGAATCGTGCTGAAGCCTCCTGGTAGGAGATGTTTTCTTCAGACATGACTGATTTTATATTTTTTTGCCTGGAGTGTTCCGGGCAGATCGGGTGGATGGCAAAGTGTTTGCCAGAACATAACAAGCAAGTCCCTAGTATTGTCAAGACATCACAGCTATCACCTTCATGAGGCTGGGCGCATTTGTAGCAGCGGGCTTGAGAGCGGCACTGAGCTTGGACATGACCAAAACGACAGCATTTTCGACATTGGATCGTGGGAAGCTGGTAGATTTCAACAGAAATGGAAGAGTTGTAGGAGTAAACCTTTTCAGGAAGACGCTGGCCTTTAAAGGTTATAACAACCGAGTTTGTGGGGATCCATTCAATGGTTTCTAAACGCTTATTTTTCCTATTGAGACGTCTAGCTTTAAGAACAATACCACAGCCATTTGGTACCTCCAGTGACTCGACTAATTCATCCATTGACATGTCAGAAGGAATGCCTCTGATCAGACCCATTCTGGAGAAGTTGTATGTAGGGATGACAGCAGTTAGGTTGTTAGAGGCAAGGATTGGATTCTTGAGGAAAGAGTTAGCTGAGTTCGCATTTACAAATTCAACTGAAATTCTGTTTCTTCCAATCTTTTTAATTCCACCCCGAGAAATTCCAGACACTTTCCCTTCTTTAATGAGAATTTTCCCAATAGTGATTGCTCTGATTGAAACGGGAGCTGATGGGTCAGAGATGACTTTCGAAATGTGGATGACGAAAGGACCCTGATCCATATCCGAGTATTCCTTAGTGTTGTTTAACAGAATCGGGTGGGTATAGATGTTTTGTACCGATGCTGCAATCGGATTTGATTCCAGGGATGTTTTTTTATTTTTGTTATTCAACAAGCCATCAGATTCTGTTAGACGTCGCTTTACGGCCTGAACCTGAGAAGAGACCTCCATAGGTTCCTCCTCAATGTCAGGTGGACCTCTATCAGGGGGATCACAGTCCCCCTCCATACTTTTTGACAAAACTGTAACTACTTGATAGGTTAACCTTACTGTTTATGTAAATAAATACTTACAAATAATATTAAAATACTGGGGTTTTATTCAAACCTTCACCACATAAACTAAGAATCTCTCGTTTTAAGTTTGACGGGAATTTGACCCGGATATTAAGTTTTAAATTAATCAATCCCACTAACACGTGTATTCACTATTACTCGCGAAAACGGAATCCCTAGCTAGTGTTACAGCCACTGCAATCAACTCCGACAGCAGCCATGACGACTGATATATTTTTTTAGTTTTTTTTTTTAAATGTTTTTTTTTTACGTTTAGCGCCCTTTTTGACTAAATACAGAAACTAGTGCTTTATCGGTGTTGGTTTAGTGCCTTTTCGAAAATTGGGTTGGCAACACTGTGTGTTGCCAACTTAGTGCTTTCGGCACTAGATCTAGTGCTTTTTTTCATGTATTAGTGCCTAAAATTCGATTTTAGTTCCTAGTGCCCAATCTAGTGCTTTTTAAGAACTTAGTGCTAAATACAATAGGTATCTAATAAAATTACTTGTATATTCATTTATTTAAAAAAAATGCGCATGAGTGTGTACCCGATTTCTACAATTTTTATAAACAAATATTGGGATGTGGTGTGAGCATGATAGCTTTATGTGATTATAGTTAAGAGTAACAAAGATGTCCGTACTACGGTTTCTTTACTAGGGGAAATCCCTTAAACCTAAGGAAATCACGTTTTTTCTATACTTTTGTCTCGGTCAAACTAATAAGTTTTAAAATGAGAGAGAAGAATTAAGATTGCAGGGCGGGGCGGGCAGAAAATTTGTGACAATATCGGGATAATTTTTTGTATTGTGAGAATAACTGAATTATAAAAATTACAGCAATCGAAACCGGGTCCATCAACTTCACAACCTAGCTAGTGTTACAGCCACTGCAATCAACTCCGACAGCAGCCATGACGACTGATATATTTTTTTAGTTTTTTTTTAAATGTTTTTTTTTTTTACGTTTAGCGCCCTTTTTGACACTAAATACAGAAACTAGTGCTTTATCGCTGTTGGTTTAGTGCCTTTTCGAAAATTGGGTTGGCAACACTGTAGGAAATCCGCCATTTTGTCTGAATACGTTTACGTGACTTGCAACGCGTGGTTTAACAATAGAATTTTACATTGTGTAGATTTTAAGTATTACATTCAAAGTACAAAATACTAAATTTTAACATTGGTAGGTTAAGTTTTGTGTACAATCTTGTGCGTGCAAATAGAGTAGCTACTAGCTAGCAAAATGGGTGAGGAGCTTAAAGGTTTACTGCGTAAACATAGCGCCATTAAAGGGAGCCTTACAAAGCTTTACGGTTCTTTCATTGAGTGACCCAACTACGGCCCAATTATTGGACAAACATGCACTGGGTTTAAAAGAGGAAAGGCTTAGGTCTGCGTTTGAAAAATTCCCCACGGCCGGGGATGATTCTGTGGAAGACAAATATTTAGAATCTCTTACATTAATTCGCCAATATCTGTCCAGAATCGAACAGTTGACCGAAAGAAAATCTATTCCCCCGATGCCTACAAAATTACCGCAAATCAATGTGCCCATATATAGTGGTAAGTATTCAGAGTTCAGACCCTTTATATGCCTCTTTGATTCACTCATTCACGCAAACAAAGCCATGGAAAATGTGCAAAAACTTTACTATCTTAGGAATTTCTTACAAGGTGAACCACTTGACTTGATAAAAAATTTGACATTGTCAAACGAAAGTTATGACGAAGCAAGACAAATATTGTTTGATAGGTATGATAATGTTTACAAAATCACTAATGAACACATGAGTGTTTTATTAGATATGCAGCCTATCACAAAATCTACAGCATGTAATATTAGGAACTTTTTGTCCCAGGTTAAACAGCAACTTGCTGCTTTAAAAAACCTTTCTCATCCATTAGATAAGTGGGATCCAATATTGCTTTGCATTCTGACTAGAAAGCTAGACATATTATGCAGTAGGGAGTTTCAATTGCATAGGGAGGAGGATCCTAAGGTCTCACACCTTATTGAATTTTTAGAGAAAAGAGCCTTAGCGCTGGACAATGCAGAGCAGTCCAAGGATCGGACACCAGGAGTAAACCCCAAGTCTGCCATCAGCAATGTGGCTACGGCTGACTCACCTCCACCTCTAAAGAAGTGCATATTATGTAAGTATGAACACAAACTGTTTTCATGCCCTCAGTTCAAATTGAAATCAATCTCTGATCGACTTAGCTTTGTAGCAGACAATAATTTATGCAAAATTTGCCTTAATAATCACAATAAAAAGTGTAGATATCATTTCAAGTGTGAAACTTGCAAAGGCAAGCATAACTCACTACTACATGAGGATAAGCCTCAATCTCCTGTAACATTGATGTCAGGATCAGGCAACATTCAGGTGCTCTTGCCAACTGCTAGGGTTAAGCTGATTGGTAGGGATGGAACCGTGATACATGCAAAGGCTTTGCTCGATAGTGGGTCACAGGTGTCATTTGTCACTGAAGAACTAATCTATTTATTACAATTACAGCCGAACAAGGAGAACATGCCTGTTACAGGTATAGGCAACATTTCCAGCAACAATTTTAAAATTTCAGTCACATGTTTTGTTCTTCCATCAATTACATTAAAACTACCTCAAAATAAATTTTATTTAAAGGACTTGTCACTGCCTGCCAACATAACCTTAGCAGATGACACATTTAACATCCCAAGTACAATTCACATTCTATTGGGTGCTGATGTGTTTTTCCAGCTGTTGCTGCCGTCGTCTGAGCCCTGCTTGGTTCGAGCGCAGCGCAGTGAGGGGACACAATGCTGCTGCTTCAATGCCAATGACTTTCAGCACTCAGTTTGGTTGTGTTGTTGGTGGTACAGTTAACACACAGGTGACACAACAATCACATCATGCAGTTACATTACACTTTTCTGCCATGAGTGCAATAACAATTTAGATGAGTCTATTTCAAATTTCTGGAAGACGAAGGAAATACCACAATTTTTTCCAGAAAAGTACTCTGAACATGAAACTTGTGAAAATATTTTTTCAGAAAATGTAAAGTTAGATATAGTTTTAAAAAATTTTCAAGTTGCCTTACCACTAAGGTTGCCCTTGGACTCAATCAATCAAACTCTGGGGGACTCTTTGCATTTAGCGTTAAAAAGGTTTTATAATTTAGAAACCAGATTTCAAAAAGATGCATTACTTTACAAATTATACAAAGATTTTATTCAGGACTACATAAATCAAGGACATGCTACAGCTATTGATACAGACCAATATGACCTTAGTTCTCAACCTGTTTATTTTCTGCCCCATCATCCCGTGCTAAGACTTGATAAGAAAACAACCAAGTGTCGAGCTGTCTTTGACGGATCAATGAAAACAAATAAAAAAGTTTTTTTAAACGATTTATTATTGAATGGGCCTATATTACAAAGGGAACTGGTAGAAATTTTAATTCTTTTTCGAATTAACGAATATTTTTTCATTGCTGACATTAAAAACATGTTCTGAAAAATTTCAGTAGATCCACAGTACAGATCCTTGCAGAACATTTTATGGAGGAACTCACCCCAGGAAAATGTTCAATGTTTACAGTTAAACACCGTTACTTACGGACTGAAAAGTTCCCCATTCTTGGCTACACGTTGCCTAAAGGAGCTAGCAGACAGGTATAGGAGTGATTACCCATTTGCTGCTGAAATTATTAATAATTACACATGTTGATGACGCACTTGTGTCTCACATGTCTCCAGAGCGATTGATTGAGGCTAAGAAGCAACTTTGCACATAATTAGATATGGGAGGCTTTCAGCTACATAAATGGGTGTCGAATTTGCCAGAAATTTTACACAACATACCTAAGAGTCAACAACACTTTAGTGATGTTGACCTGGAGAAAAACAATTCTTCTTTAAAAACACTAGGAATGAATTTTAATACAACCTCTGATTCATTTATACTGTCTAGCCCACAAATGTTAACAGCTATGCCACAAACAAAACGCGAAATTTTAAGTTTCATAAGTAGGTTTTATGACCCCTTGGGTTTAGCTGGTCCTGTTGTAGTAGGTGCAAAGGTCATCATGCAGAAAGTCTGGAAGGAGCAGATTAACTGGGATTCAGCCCCCACAGATGACATTTTAATTTCATGGTCTGAATTCTATAACAGTCTTTCTATCATGAAACCAATAAGTATACAGAGGTATGTTAATTTAAATAACAACAGTTCTGCACAGATCATAGGATATGCAGACGCTTCCAGCACCTTCGCATGCGGCTGCTGCGTGTATTTAAGGGTCGTCAATCCAACAGGGAAGGTAAAAGTTTCGCTGCTTTGCTCTAAATCACGCATCAATCCAGTGAAGCAACTTATGACGGTGCCCAGACTCGAGTTAAATGCCGCACTGCTGTTGGCGAAGCTTTCTGCTAGGGTTCACGATGCACTGCTTGTCAAGCTGAATATCAGTAAGGTAATATTGCATTCTGATTCTAAAATATTCCTAGCATGGAACAAAACTCAGCTTACTAATTTAAATGCGTATGTATCCAAGAGGATACAGGTGATAAGACAGCTAACAGAGCGCTTTGTGTGGTCGTACGTAAGTTCTGAGCAAAATCCTGCAGACTGCCTGAGCCGGGGAGTGCTGCCGCACGAGCTGCACCGACACCCGCTGTGGTGGACCGGACCAGCGGAGCTACACTCCACTGAGTACGCCCCTCAGGTAAATATATCCATATCAGTGGATCTATGCTATGGTTTGTACTGCTTCTCATACACAAAATCTCAATCTTGACTTTTTAGAGAAGTTTTCAAATATAGGAAAGATACAAAGGGTTTTAGCATATGTCTTGCGTTTTATTTAGAATGCAAAGTCAAAGGGCTCAAAAAATAAATTAAATTTCCTTACTAGCAAAGAGTTGCATGACTCACTAAACATAATTGTAAAATGTGAGCAACAAAAATATTATGAAAATGACATTCATACATTACAATGTAAAAATTCTATTTTGAAAGGTAATTTAAAACCATTGCACCCCTTTATCGATGACAGTGGCTTGCTTCACGTGGGTGGTCGATTGCATAACGCTACTATCCCATACTCACAAAAGCATCCTGTTGTGTTACCACGGGAATCGCGTATTACTAATTTAATTATACAGAATAAACATGTAAAAACTCTACATGCAGGCGCTAAGGTCGTGTTGTCATCGATTAACCAAAGATTTTGGATTGTGCAAGGAATAAGACAAGTAAAAAAAGTCATACATAAATGTATAATTTGTTTCAGACTTAAGGCTGAATCAGCAAGGCAACTGATGGGTTCCTTGCCGCCTGAACGTGTTAATGCATCTCGCCCTTTCCAAAAAGTTGGCTTAGATTACGCAGGTCCATTCTCAATCAAACAAAGTAGGATCAGAAAGTCACTTATTACTAAAGCTTACATTTGTCTGTTTGTATGTTTTGTTACAAAGGCTATACATTTAGAGCTTGCCTCTGATTTAAAAACAGAAACATTCTTAGCCTGTTTACGGCGTTTCATTTCTCGTAGAGGTTTGTCTACAGATATTTATAGCGACAATGCTTCCACGTTCAAGTGCGCGAGGAGTCAGTTAGATGACTTGCAAACATTACATACTTCCTCAACCTATCAAAAACAGGTAAACGAGTTTTCAGCACAGAGAGGCATTCAGTTCCATTTTTTACCTTGCTACTCTCCTGTTTTTGCTGGATTGGCTGAAGATGGTGTTAAAAGTGTAAAACACCATCTAAAAAGGGTGATACAGAGAGCTGTACTTACCTACGAAGAACTCTATACTGTATTATGTCAGATAGAAGCTATTTCAAACAGTAGACCTCTTATGGCAATATCTGGTGATATAAATGATTTTTCTTGTATAACACCTGGGCATTTTTTAATAGGGTCTGCTCTGAATACTTACCCACAGGGTGATGAAACTATTAGTACTAGATTACAGTTCTGGAAAATTTGTAATGAAATGAAGAATCAGTTCTGGAAAGAATGGAGTAAATATTATTTAAACTCTTTGCAGTCACGACCTAAGTGGCAAAATGTGCAGCCTAATTTACAAGTAGGATCTCTTGTAATTCTTAGAGATGATAATGTTTCACCTATGTATTGGCCTTTAGCCAGAGTTACCCAAGTTTTCCCTGGTACTGATGGTCAGGTCCGGGTTGTAGAAGTTAAAACCGCCAACGGTTATAAACATAGGCGATCTGTGTTAAAAGTATGTGTCCTCCCATTAAAATAAGCTTGTGGTTCAGTAGTTAGGATATAAGTATTTTAATATAGTTTTAAATTATTTTGTAAGATAATAGCCATGGAACTACATGTCTTTGTCTTTATAAAGAATTTCCTTGTTTTTATAATTCATTAGAAATGTGTTAAAAAACAGGTAATATGAAGTAATTGTACGAGTCTTTTATCTTCATTTTTGTTCATTTCTCATTAAAGAGCATTTTAAGTTTCTTCCTTTTTTGTGTAGCTCAGGCCAGCAGACCCACGGAATTTAAGCAATGAATTTAGGTATTCTATGTATGCCAATACACAGTGCCTTCCTAGTGCCTATTGATGCCAAAAGAACCATATCTAGTGCCATCATAGTTTAAGAAATATAGGTCGTTGTTTGTGGGTCTGCTGGACGGATATCAGCCCAGCAGACCCACCTCTCGTACACGGAAACGGCTAAAGTTAGAGACATGGTTCTAGTTCTAAGCTTTAATGCTTTACTTGGTGCCATCGAGAAAAAAGTTTCAAACCTAGTGCTTCAAGCGTTTCGGAGCTATAAAACGATCTTGGTGTGCCTGCTGGCCGGAGGTTCAACGCAGCAGACCCACCTCTCGTACACGGAAACGGCTAAAGTTAGAGACATGGTTCTAGTTCTAAGCTTTAATGCTTTACTTGGTGCCATCGAGAAAAAAGTTTCAAACCTAGTGCTTCAAGCGTTTCGGAGCTATAAAACGATC
Source organism: Aproaerema taeniolella (assembly GCA_949987775.1). Taxonomy (NCBI): domain Eukaryota; kingdom Metazoa; phylum Arthropoda; class Insecta; order Lepidoptera; family Gelechiidae; genus Aproaerema; species Aproaerema taeniolella. Next base: position 15,967 of record CATLJT010000214.1, read on the forward strand.
TTGGTGTGCCTGCTGGGCGGAGGTTCAACGCAGCAGACCCACCTCTCGTACACGGAAACGGCTAAAGTTAGAGACATGGTTCTAGTTCTAAGCTTTAATGCTTTACTTGGTGCCATCGAGAAAAAAGTTTCAAACCTAGTGCTTCAAGCGTTTCGGAGCTATAAAACGATCTTGGTGTGCCTGCTGGCCGGAGTTTCAACGCAGCAGACCCAACACGATAGCTTCATAACTAGAAGGTAATTGGTATGAAATCTCATATCAACGTTTAGTGTGTAATTAGTGCCTTAGCTTAACATAAAAATATCTGTTTAATTTGACTTCCAAACATAACAAATAGCCTCTGAAAGTTCTCCATACATTTTAACAACCGAGGTACAGTCACGCTCAAAACTTAATTTATTAGGTTACATATGCCAACATATTTTTTGAATGGGGTAATAAACTGCCAATTTCTCACTTCAGATGTCGCCTCTGTTGACTGATCCTAAAATTTTACGTGTAGCTGTCATTATCCATATTAGTTTCGTAAAAAAACAATTTATTTATAGTAAATTAATGAATTTTGACAATTTGCACAGCTATTAACTGCAAAAATACGGTGTACATGTATTCCCCAGATCCAAAAAAAAAGTTTAAAAAAGTAGCTTTTCTTTTACTCAACTCTTCTTTCAATTGAAGTACACATCTTTGTAATTTGACTTTAATTTGAGTAATTATTTTCGCAAAAAAAATAAAAAACACTTGCTCGCAATCTAAATAAAATGACAGCGCCGCAGCTTGACACGGAACAGTCAACAATGCTGCCACCTCTAAAGAGCTTTTAGTTTATAACCCCATTCGTAATCGTTCATGTATCCTAATAGTAATTAACTACATACCTATTATATAGATATACCAGCTTATTTTGTAAAAAGGTAAAAGGCGACTAGGCAATAAATTAAAAAAAAATAGGCTTTCAGCACTTGACTATGGTTTAGGTAAATCGTCAGATGGCTTAACAGCGCGAGCTTCCGGATTCGAATCCCGATCGTGTCAAAAATGTTTCACCACTTTTTTTTTTCAAAAATGTTTCACAGTGCGGTGGCGCGGTGACAGTGCGGGGCAATGCGCCATCTATGATTTTCTGATATAAGTTTTTCGTACCTAAATTTTGAAATTCACACGCATTCC
>CATLJT010000215.1:0-67500 GCA_949987775.1 Aproaerema taeniolella
GCTAGTGAAACTACCTTAAAATAATTAAATTTTTTGACATATCATCACTAAATCAATTTTTGAAAAAAAAATGAGTCAAAGCTCGTCTCGCCGAAACAAAATCAGCATTGAAAAGGTCGAAGTTAAAAACATTGCATTGGGTATTAAATTTAATGCTCGCTCGCCAAAGAAACGCGTTCTGCCGATAATTGGTAGAAACGAAAGAAATACAAAGAATGTTATTGTTGCGTAGATTTAGACGTGGAGGTTTGAGAGCCAATTTGGACAATAATTCTGAACAATCAATAGCACCTGAAGCTATCTTCAGTAAGAACATGAGGTCAACTATCTCACGTCTATTAGCAAAAGGAAGGAAGTGAAATTTTTTACATATCTCATTATATGAATACGATTTATATTTAATTTTTGTCCGATAGCTTAAATATCGTAGAAACTTTCTCTGAAGCCGTTCGATACGGTCAATATATATGGCATATCTAGGGTTCCAAATCTGCGATGCGTACTCCAAAGTACTTTGTACGAATGTGCAATATAGAATTTTCAGTGTTTTGGATTGGTCTTTTAAGCTTACTGTCATGCATGACCCCGATATCACGGACACAAGTAGCATGACTTAATGATTCAATTATGTTATATGACCGTTTCCGAGACTTTTTTAGAAGTTTGCTTCTGTGTTAAGCTACTTTATCATCTTTCTAGGTGGAAGACTTGGACGAGGCGACGTGCTCAGACGGCACGGCACTAAAGGCGGTGGCGGCGCGCGGGTGCGGGGCGGCGGGCGGGCTGTGGCTGATGGGCGGCGCGGCGGGCGGCGCGGCGCTGGCGGTGCTGCTGGTGCTGCTGGCGGTGACGTCACGCCGGCGCCGGCTGTGGCTGAAGGCGGCGCTCATCCGCCGCGGCCTGTGTCTGCGCTGGGCCACGCCCCCGGACGACGACGGATACAAGTCAGTCTACGACGACCGATCTTTATTTTATTTTATTTATTATTAAAATTTTATTAGTCAAGAAAATAAACGAATTCATCTAATTTAGTTCAAAGTAGACATGGGAATATTTGAACATAAAAAGTTCAATATTCCCATGTTACAAATTTAACAAATAATTCTCGGTATCAAATTCGATATATTATCTTTCCCATCGACCAGATGTCTCATCGATCGACCTCTTCTGTCAGACCGTACATATTACGTTACGTTGATTGTTGCTGTCTGTTTGTCGAAGGTACGACGTGTTCCTGTCGTTCTCCCACGAAGACCTGGAGATAGCGACCGCCATCCAGCGGGAGCTGGAGGCGGGGGGCGCGGGGGGCGGCGCGGGGGGCGGCGCGGGGGCGGCGCGGGCGGCGGCCCGCTGCGGCTGTGCGTGCACCACCGGGACTGGACTGTAGGGGACTTTATACCTAAACAGGTACATACCTATACATACACTGGTACATGTTATTTGGTACACTGGCTCTGTTAATATAAAATATTAATTAATATTGATAGATAGATAAATACTTTATTGCATATTAAAGAAAATAATATATCAATATAAAAAATATTATTATAAATATTACAATAGGATCAAAAATGCGGAGTACTGGCTGTCTCGTGAAACGGCCATGTATTTTATGTACCTATAAACGCGCGATGCGACATAGTTTACCTACACGGCGAAATTTTGAGACAACGTTTCTCTCTCACGCAAAATTTTGAATGTTGATTGTAAATTGAACATAAAACTGTGTTTAATGATTTCGTTATCTTCAATTTTTGAGTGGCATTTTATGGAGATAAAAGTATATTCACTCCCGTCACATAATAAAGAGGTAAAATCATAGCGAGTCAGTTATACAGTTTTCGAATCCACCGGCCCCGCGAAATCCTCGGTCAGTTATAAAAAAATATCTATCTAAATCGGAGGAATCGCATGCAATCCAACAAACTAAAAGAGTTATAAAATACAAGTACCACCCAAATTACCCAGTAGAAGTAATAAACTGCAGCTCAGAGCTCCTAAAGCTAAAACTAACTACAAATTGCACTCATACGTTAACCTTGTTTGTGACACATTTAATAAAAAGTACTCACAAGACGTAGATTTATTTCTTTCCAAACCAAATTCTTACAAAAAACTAATTTACAACTCATATTTTCTTAGTATACATTGTATAATGAAGAGGCACCATATAAATATAAAATTGTGTACAGCACACAAAACCTCATCAATTGTAAAATTTGTGAAACATTTTATTCCTATAATTAACTTTTTTTATATTTGCTAACTAATGGCGTAATCTCGTTATTGGATTTTGTCACCCTAATTTTAACCGAATGTATCACTATAAGCTGTAAGATTTCCATATAAAAATAAAATAAAATACGTTTCAGATCGCGGAGTCAGTGCGCGTGTCTCGTCGCACGGTGGTGCTGCTGTCGGAGGGGTTCGTGCGCTCGGGCTGGGCGCGCGCTGAGTTCAGGGAGGCGGCCGCACGCGACCAGCGGGAGGGGGCCGCGCGCCTCGTCGTAGTGGTGCTGGGGGACGGGCCGCCCGCCGGCCTCGACCCGGAGCTAGCGCACTACGTCACGCACAACACGTACGCGCGCTGGGGGGAGCCCGCCTTCTGGGAGAAACTGCGGCTCGCCCTGCCGCACGGCGCGCCGACACACGCGAAGAAACCGGACCACGAGAGGAGCGGTGCACGGAAAAAGAAAAAGAAGCCCCCGGCCCCGCGCGCCCCCGCGCCGCCGGCCGCCGCCCCCCCCGCGCCCCCCTCGCCCCCGACGCCGGTGGTGAAGTTCTCTCACATCGACTTCCCGGAGCCGGTGAAACCTGTGAAGCACGTCACTTCGCCGTGCGCGTGACCGTACGTTCGAGAAGAAATATTTTGTTAATTTGTAGATAAACTGATGGACCGCTGTGAAAAGTGCTGACGCTCTGTTCGTACCTGTTTATTCGAATAAACACTGTGAAAAACGACATTCTGTCGATAAGAAAAGAATCGAATCTGACTAAAAGACTCGTCTTATGTTTAAGAAAAAAAGAATCTGTATCTAATTTTAAGTAAAACGAATACATAAACAAAGTTATTTTATTTTAATATATTCCTACTTTTCAATATTTACACCCCTTTACCCCCGGCAGAAAACGTTCTGATGAACACTTCTTCGAAACTAAAAAAAAAAGTTACACAGGATGTCAACCTATAGGTAAAGGAATAGAAAATTATGGTTGGCAACCCTCACTGACTGATTTAGCAAACGCATAAACAAATACTACATACTCAAAGAGCAAACGAGACTTAATCAATCAGTGATAGGGTTGCCAACCATACTCTAAAATAGAGTATACTATACTGTAAAATAATAGAATAGTCGTAGGTATCCAACACGTATTTATTCTTCAACAGTCGTTACAAGAATGCACATTTTAAATTATGAATGTCATATTTATCAGTTCGTACAATCATACCCACTCCGATCGTTCTTTAGTGTTGCCAATTTTAATAATCATCCCTTCTATAAAACTATGACTGACGGTCAACTGACGTCAGACCATAAAGAACCGACTATCGCACTTACTTTCTGAAGTTTTATAAAATTAGCAACACTAATCACAAATGTCAATATTCAATGTTGTCAAACCTTGTCAAGAAAATATTCAATATGATAATTCTCAATCTTTGAGTACAGCGAAGTGCATATCATAATCATGTCTTAATATCTTAACTAACACTCGGCCTTTCCTGATAAATCAAATTACAACCTCGTAATAAAATCGCCAATTTTAATAATCGGTAGGATGGTAAATGGTATAATTATCAAACTGAAAGTCTGAAATTACAGTTATACTCTGGTTAACAATAACAGTTAAAAAAATAATAAACAAAATTTAATCAAGAGAAATAAGGCCAAATTTGATCAATAAAGTGAACACAATATTATGCGTTCGGCCTTTCCTGGCGCTTTTACGACCTCGGAATTTATATGTTAATTATATTCAGTATTTTATACCAATTATACACATTATATTATATACATTATTGCCATTATATGTAATCGTTAGTTCTGGACACACCCAATATATTTATGGGATACATCCTTTATATTTATGGGACAAACCCGTTATATCTATGGGACACACCCTTTAAATTTGTGGGACACACCCGTTATATTTTTGGGACACACCCGTTATGTTTATGGGACAAACCCGTTATATCATGGGACACACCCGTTTAATTTGTGGGACACACCCGTTATATTTGTGGGACACACCCGTTAAATTTTTGGGACACACCCGTTATGTTTATGGGACAAACCCGTTATATCCTGGGACACACCCGTTTAATTTGTAGGACACACCCGTTATATTTATGGGACACACCCATTACAACACCTGGTTAATATATATACATATATTTTTATAGGTATATAAAATTAATATTATAAATTTAAGAGACAGCTATGCAACTTAGTTGCTAAGCACATTCCTATACACATAACTACACATTCAAATTAACGTAAACTATTTTTGTAAAATTGATTATTAACCTAATGTAGTTTTTTTTTTCATCATCACTGCTCATTGACTGAACAACAAAATGTTTCATCTTATCCGCAGCTATAACATTATTATATTTTCTACCACGTTTGTTCAAAGACGTAACTCTGTAACCTATCGTTATCGTAAAGGGTTAATTTCCCAGACAGCATTTTTGAGTCTCTTTACTGAAAATCGTGTTGTTTTTGAAAGATATCAATAATGTTTTTTTTTACATAAAATAGATAATTTCTATTTTGTGAAGTCAAGTTTTTAGCAAAATAAAAAACAAAAGATTTATTTAATAAAATAAAATAATCTTTAAAACCATATTTTCAATTTTGCTGGCCTGACCCCAATCTGTTTTATTTAATGTTTCGGGTACAATTTTTTACATTTTTCTCAATTTATAGTTCAATTTTAATCAATGTAGTCATAGCTTGACAATATCATTTTGTTTTTTGTAATTAGTATCACAATTAATTTGATATGGCATAAAACATATGTGGCCGAGCAAAACATATAATGTTTGTGGTTTTCATCGAAAAATTACTCCAAGCTGAACTATTGAACACTTAAGCACAACACTAATGTCGATTGCTTTAGTCAGTCGGGCACCAACGCTATGTGAATAAAAAGTGTGTGACGTTGCAGCGTTTTACGCCAAAAATGTAAGTAACACCTAAAAATATTATCGGACAAAAAAATCTATTTTTGTGGTCTCATTATGTATACTCTCTTTAATAATATCTATGATGTTATTCGTTTTTTTTTTAAATATCGAGCTGTGGTATACATAAAGACCTATTATATTTTATTTGTTGTATTTATTGAAGTTTTCGTTGAATTTGTTTTTGTTTGCATAACAAGGAAGTATTTCATTGTAGAAACTTAAAAACTAGTCGATATAAAAATGGATTTTTTTTTCAAAGCCATTTTTTATTGCTGCTGCAGTTCGAAAACAGGAAGAAATCAAGATTCGGATGTTGCACTCATATGCTTCCGAGTTAGAATGTAGGACAGAAATGTTTACCTCTGTTTACAAAACATCAACTGCTAATGTATTTTAGCGTATATGCGCACAATGAATGGAAGTCACTAAAGAACGATGACCTGCAGTGCAACGTCTCATAGCCGTTTGTTTTGATGCGTTTACGTCATATGAATTAACAAAGCGTCAACGGATCCCCCCGGCTGTTTCGCTGATTATTAATAGATGTCCTATTCGTTATTCATACGATATGACCGATAGAACCTTGCACTTATCATTGCAAAGTCAGATTTCAAATATAAATGCTGCATTCCACTTTCTTGCTAATTTCGTATTAGACTGCATGCCGCCACAATCTACGGACGTGGCGGGAGATACGCATCGATTGTTCTATTTCTGTCCGGTTCATACAAATTTGTGTTTCTCTGAAGAACTTAAGTGAGTATGCCTGACTCGAAGATTTATGTTGTGTCACTGTTAATTGTAAAGTACTTCGACCCTTTTGCGCTCTAGTATGACATCCTTCCAGAACCAATATCTCGAAGTGATTGTGCCACGCCAATGGCAGGTTTTGCCGGAGGCAACTTTGACCACCGAGTTGCTCTGGATCATCACAAATCAGAAAACTTATCGAGCAAGTATCTATGGTTCTTACAATGGCGTTGCAGCAAAGTCCTTGGAGTTTGAGGGGCTTTTATGGTTCAAGAAATTGGATGACAACAATATAGAGCCTGATTTCAATTCATATGCGTTGGTGACCATACCCTTGATATCATCAGCTTCAACTCAGGATGATTCCAGCTGCTCGGAGTGTGACTCGGAACAATTAGTTTCTGATGATGGACCTTGTTCTACTTGTGATGAACTTGATATAGAAGTGAATTTGCAAATTTTATGTGATGGCAAAAATGTAGAAGGTAAGAGTCATTAACACCAGTGAAAGCACCATCATCATCACCATCTTCATCATTTCGCATGGGTAGTGTTTTGCTTTTAAGTCAAATGTCATGTCACCAGACATTCATGTTACATAAATGATAACCAGAAAGTATATACTGTACTGTACCCAATGTCAAAAACATGTCACCAGTCATTTCATAGTAAGTAGTAATCGTAAAAAAATAATTGGCTTGTAAAGCGGCATAGTAACACATTCGTTACATGAAAAGTTGTGATAATTTTCCATTTATGGCTATTTCGATTGAAATGTAAATTAATAGAGTACATTGATAGTATCAATTTAATGCACAGCTGTGTCGACTGAAACCGGGGTCAATAGAATTCATGTAATTCTGCGCGCACAAAATGTAGACAATGTTATATTCATTGCAATAAATTGGGTACTTATTAAAGTCTGTATATAGTTAAGTATTATAACATGTTTCATTTTATAATTAATGATAATGATACTCATTTGGCAAACATGTGTTAATGTTAATCAAAAGCGGGAGCCCTATTAACGATTTAGTTATCGTTGAATCATTTGTATTAATCATACCAACGTGTGTTTTATATAAAATAAAATTAAGTATTAAAAATTTATTTTTATTTTTGTTCTATATAAAGCTTACAAATATGATTACATACTAGGTCATAAAAAATTTCTATTTACAAATGGAATTAATTAAAATTTGCAAATTTGAACGGAACTTGGCGCCAGACTCCACCAAGTGAATAAGTTCCGTCTGTAGAAAATAACTTTTAATAATACGCCTATGTAGATTGTTGTAAGGACAATCTATATGACCATACAGTTAAAAAAAAAATTAGTAACGATTTGTACCGTCAAAAACTAATTAATACAATTCTTACTTCCTACTTCTTACTTCCTGACACATTAATAAATCTTTTTCAATCACTCACTGAACTATTTAAATTTACAACAAAATTAATTTCTCGTTTAACTTATAATCTTACAACACAATAAAACCTAAATTGTAACCCTTATGTGACTAGCCACATGAATTATTTACACTTCATATGGATTCAAGGTTATGGCGGCGGCCGCAGACATGAAATGACATCATAGTTCTAGTAGTACCTGGAACAAAAAAGACATTGCTATTTCAAATCCAGACAGTAGAATAACTTGAGCTACCGTTATATTGTTTTTATGAGACATATTTATCAGTCACGTTATCAACTTACATTATTTTTCGCCAGCTATCCAGTCGTTCGTTTGTATTTTATTCCGTGATAGTTATCGCATTTGCGTGCTCCTTTGTGTACTCTGCAAAATAATATCATCGTTACTTACACATTCATAATATTGTTCTACGCACGGTAGATAACAACTTACCGTTTTTGCCGCAAACGCCTACGTTTAGAAATGCGCTTATTGCCACCTGCGGCCGATAAGAATTTGTTTCTGAAAATAAAAACTGTATAAGCTCAATGAACACCAAATACTATCAAGGTTAACTTCAAGGTAATTCTATTAACTTACCGCAACTTTGTGGAGGAGAGATAGTGATATATTCGCTCTGCATGTGACAAAGTGCGCTCAGGGGGAGGAGACCATAAAGCACCACACAAAATAGTTCCGCTTGTAATTTCAAGCCGGATAGCCTCTCCATTATCTGGTACAATTACATCATAAACGTAAGCACCGGGAATTTCTCTGGAATCAAAATTAAACAAAATTAATTACAATTACTTACAGTTAAGGCCAAGTTCTACGCAAATTTAATTGTCTATAAAAACACTCACTTTTCTGCCACTTTGTCAAAAACGTAAAAAACTCCCGCTGGAACATCACGACGAATTAGACGCGTGGGAATATTGTTTACTCGTACAATAGGGCTCAAATAGTTAAATCGCTCCATTATTTTTTCCACTAAAGTCATTAAAATTGGCTTTGCGCGGACAGGCCACTGATCTGGGACCATTATTATAACGTCTAATGCTTGATGCATAATTAGCGTGTACTGATCAAACATGTTGTATGACTAGGTTACACTATCGGCACCCGGATATATGAGTGTTCTAACTCAGGCTTCGGCTTTTTATACGTCCCCACGGGACTGTGCGCGATAACTACACACATTCACAGATATTATTAGATCACATCGTGTGTGCGTGACAGAGAATTCGTATATGTGTCAATCAGCTATTGCCATCGTGCCTTAAATGATTAATAGGAATTGTTATGTAAGAAACTGTGGATAAATGGGTTGCCATGTGCAAATTCGTAGGAAAAGTATGGGTCTATGGATTCCTAGATTTAATTAAAAAATGGCAAATTAACATAGATCGTGCAAAGATACGGCTTAAGCTCCCCTACGGAAAAAATATATATGTTGGGATGTATCCTAAAATATGTCTGAAAGTATATCCAAGCATATGTAAGCAGCGCCCATTTTACCCCAGGCAAATAGATCGTAGGTAGCTAGCTGTGACTTCAGCTGCAATCCTATCACGTAACAGAAGACTTACCCCCACAGAACTAGGGGACTAAGAACCTTTGTTTTGAGGGAGCTGGACGGGGACACTTCTCATCGGACGGTCAAGGAGCCGATACGTCACTACTTACCCCTGAGCTTAATATACCTTCTGTATATTATAATATTGCGTAACATGTATTGTCGGGTTTATCTTTGTATTAATAAACATGTGGGTTAACTTAAATAGTGCTTTGGACGTTATTGACACATATATTCATCATACATTCATCATATATGAATTTTCGCCGAAAACATATATCCTTCGTTTATAAACTATTTTCTTATATGCTGCATACATTATGAATATATTCATTTCATATATGCTGAATATATCCGTGCATATATCCGGAAGAAATAATTTTTTTCTATCAAAAATAACGTAAAATCCGTAATTTTAAGCTTAAATAAGCCATTTTGGCTATACTGATTTCCAATAGATTTTCAAGTTTTTTTCAGATATATCCAGCATATACTAAAATATATATGATTTCGGCGAAAATTCATATATGTATGGATATATTTTGGGATATATTTTAAGGATATACCCTAACATATATATTTTTTCCGTGGGGGCTAGTAATGTAGAAGACTGTCAACTATGAGGTATCGGGTTCAAGTCCACTAGACGCCAGCAGTTTTTTACTAAATAAAATTATATACCATGTAGGGATCCAAGCTGGTTCCTTACATTGATTTCTTAACCTAATTGTTATTTCGATGATTCAACTAGGGCTAGTTAAACAATAAACCTACCACAACTATTAGCATATAGTTAACATTACCATTCTAACTATACCCAATCTTCATGAATGATCAAGCCATAGTAAGTCATAGAAGAAAATCTAGAGTCCATACTTGATTTTTAGCTGACTTAAACTTTGACATTCCAGATAGTTTGCTATCAAGCTAGTATTTTTTTCGGACTAATCTGAACAGGATGTTTTTTAAGGGTTTATCATGTACTTGCGATTTTTCGCGCAGTTAAGATACATGACCTGTGATCTAGACCTACATATTCATATACAAACAATGTTTTGTTTAAAATTATCAAAATTTAATGTAAATACGGTACGAAACCATCTGACTATCAGCGCACGTATATATACTTTGTAAACAAATTTTCATTGTGTATACTGTTTGCATGTAAAAATATCAACTATTTTATAGCTGGTCTTGCAAAAAATGAACCACCATAAAGTAGCTGTAAAGTAAAAACAAAACGAGCTCAATTAGAATCATAAATTTCAATTGCAGTCGAAACAGCGCATACATCTGTCCACGCTAAAGAATGATATGATCTAGATTTAGTGTCGATTTATGAAGTAAAAGCCATAACCAATATCCTAAACAAACATTTTACTTATCGATTGTAACAGCTGTGACGCACACCGCAACAGCGTGCTCTGTCACCTTGACCGTTACGCAAGGACATAAGTGTAATGCCCCACCGAAAATGCCGCGTAGTTTTAGTATTTATTTTTCTTGCTGACGCACAAAAACTGGACACCATGTATGTGTTAAATATTTATCGAGTTCATTATTATGACATTCGTTTGTTGAACTAGAAAAAAATTGTCATTTCCTATCCTATTCATAGATATCAACTCACCCACGTGAGGCCCGACCTACCACAACGCTCCGCGAGTTATCTTGCGCAAACAATTTTATTATTAGATACGAGCGTTACGGAGTGTTGCGTAACCGAGCGGAATTATCTAAAGGCCTTGGCATTGGTGCGAAGGGCTATTACTATGAGTTTGTATGTAAACAAGAAGTGCAACGAACTTGGTACAATCTACCCGAAGTTTTGCTACCAAGTAAACACAAGTCGCGCTATAGACATTACATTAAAAGGCAATTAGTCATCCGCTGATGGATTAAAGCACTTATCCGTAGTGAAATATGACATGTACGCTTCAATAACACGTGCTCGTATTTACAAATGTCTGAGCGTGAAAGATAGATTGGGCTTTAGGGGGATCAAACTGTAAAGAATTCAAGAATATACGGATATCAAAAGGGAGAATTCGTTCATTTATCGCCGGATTTTATGGAGTGCTAGTCGTTAGCTAAATCGCAATGGGAAACTGCAACTCCCATCTATTGTGCGTTGCAACTGAAGAAAAAGACTTTCAATATCTGCAATCTATCTGTCGCAAGGGTAGTGTTTACGATCTTATTGAAGTGTCACTTGTCAATCCATCAGTCTTGGTCCACAAATATGATAAGCAAGGAAGACAATGTACTCACATAGTAGCAATGTACAGCACTACAGACGCCGTTATGAAAATGTCGCTTCTCGTAAAAATGGGGGCAGATATACACGCGCGAGAGCTAAGGACTGGTAATACCCTTCTTCACATTGCCGTCAGTAAAAGACACTACGAATTAGCTGAGTGGTTGCTTCAGGAGTCCAAGACCATTGGAGATACCATCAACTTCATGCTGCAGGTCCCTTATCATCTGGCGTATTACGCTCGTGATCAGAAAATGATGGAGCTTTTGAAGGCTAAAGGGGCTGCTTGTGATGACCCTGTGAATAGTGAAACGTCTGATGACGAAGTGCTTGACTTATAGTTGTAGACTCGTCTAGGACTGACGTAATTATGATCTTTCAACCTTAGATAAGTAGACGGTGATAGGACACACCTCTTTAGCTACAAAAACAGATAGTTTGCGAAAGTAGCAGTGATAATGGTAGCGCTGACCTTTGATCAGTACTAGGATGCAAATTTAGTATTTATAAACTGCGCGAATGAATCGTGGGCCAGTTGATGTCATATTTTGTTGTTCCACAGTCGTTTTTCGCACCGGCGAAATACAATATAGTGCGACTTGCTGTAAGATATGTGGCCACCAAAAGACTTTATTTTCACTTGCGAACTTAGTCGTGAGGGTGAGAATATTTTGCACTATTTGTGCCGTAATGGCGGAGTAGTTGATTTGTTCGCGCACGAAAACGCAATTGTGAATGAAAACAGCTACTTGGTGAGGGAGTACAACCGCCGAGGACAACAATGTGTTCATGTGGTGGCTAGTGAAGATAAAGTTGATCCTGAAAGAAAACTCAAGCGGCTCATGGAGTGGGGTGCTGACATAAATGGAAAAGAGAAAGTTCATGGTGACACGCCTCTGCATATAGCCGTGAGGACAAAATCCTACAGGTTAGCCCAGTGGTTGTGCCAGCAGCCCCAGGTTAATATAGAAGCTAGAAACTTTGCTCAACAGACTCCGTACCAACTTGCCTACAACCGGAACGATACTAATATGATGAACCTGCTGCAAGAGAATGGAGCGCTAAAGAAGACTTCACAAGATGCTAGCGGCATATTAAATGCTAAACAGAAGGCTCTTACACTTCCTTTGTATAAACGAAGATCTAAGGGTCAAAACCGTTATGAGTAAATTTTAATTGTAAAACGTTAATATTTTTGTGACTGTGTGATTTTAACGTGTTGTAGTTAGTAAGCTAATTTGGTGCTTAGATTAAGAAATTAGTAAAGAGTTATAAGACTAATTGTAAAACAGATAGTTGCTTCAATTCTCATAAATGTAACATAATGTATTTTTGCAGCTAACCCAAAAGATAAGTATTACATACGTCATACTTTTTAGAATGTATCATTTAGTTTAATTAGTGTAATGGTTTACGGTTAATATAATTAATAGATAATGGTAATTTCACTTTATTTTTAAATAAACTATTCTACTTTCTGTATCATTTTTAAATTTATTGTCATGGTGTCGATTAACTGGCAGCTTCCCAAAACAATACGTAACAACACTAGAATTAGAATTTTGGGAGCTTAAATACTACTCGTAGGCTATTTCGACGAAACGTTCACATATCAGCTATTTAAAAAATTAGTCATTTTTTTAATTTTTAAACTGCATTAATTTTCCTAGTGCGACTGTTACTGATAATCCAACTGTATGTTTACGAAATGATAAACTTAGACAAGTTGGCCTTTGATTCCACTATCAACTACTAATGAAAGCTCATTATTTTGTAATAAAATTCCATTATCAGAAATTAAATAATTCTTACGTCAGTATAGATAAAATGGTGCAAAATAAACAGGTAATAGGCTTGAAACTTTCCATGATTTTACTAAGAAGTTATTGATGTCCCATTTTTTGAAATGTTTTCGAATTTGCTCATCCATTTTTTATAAATTCCGCTAGAAATATCATCGATATAATTCTATAGTATGTTACTAGAAATCTGAGTCATCATTTAAGCACTCATTGGCATTTCAATAGCAAACAACATTATAAATTCAAATGGTGATTACTAAACGATGAAGTTTAGATGTTATATAACTACACTTATCATTTCAAATACATAACACATATGTAAACAGAAGCCTTATCTAAAAAAGCTGAGCAAATTAGAACTTGCATTGTCTTAGTGATGAAAAACAAGTAACATATGTTGGACATGCACTTGGCGCAAGACACTATCGTGTCTCCGGATGGTGCATAATGGAATACATAGAAAATTTTTTTACTACCTAAAGATTATTAGTCTAAAATTCTGATCATTAAAAATGTGCGAAAAATATTTCTACATAAAATTTAATCTAGTCTATTCGAGATTAAAAATATCGAAATGTCATTGCAATTAAAACTTTTTGTTTTAATCAGAAAACAAATTTTGATTGAGGGTTGCTATGAGTTGTTTGTTCATTATTTTTGTTCATTATTTAGAAAGCTTTAACATTTTGCAATATGTAAATAAAAAATCCACTGTTAATGCATCAATAAATCGATAATTACGCAGCATTTTAATTCACTTGAAAATAACAGACAATGCAATTGGAAATTCAAACATTTGCACCTTTGTTATAGCAAGGACACATTGACATTCAAGACGAAAAACATGAACGAATATCAATGAACGTCAGAAGTATATAAACGGTGTTAAATTCATAACAACCATATCTGTACCAAGTAAATCAGGTGATATTGACGTCAGTTACAAGTTTTTTTAAAATATTTGAAAAATGGACTACAAGTTTGGGTGTTTTATACCAAAAGAATGGGAAATCTATCCAAACAAAATCATTGAAATTATTTTGGCACAGGAACTTTTTACTTACTGGAAGAACTACAAAAGGCTGGATGAGGCAGAAGTTGAGATAGCAAGTGTACCAACAATTTCAAAGGAATATTATCCGTTTCTGTGGTTAAAGAAAATTCACGACCAAGCACTTTCGCCGTATGTGGACTACTCTATGATTTATCTGGACTGTTTTTACTATGAAGCCTGTAAACCTAAACCCTTAAGTAGTGGATAATAAAAACAATTTAATATTCGGTAATTTTCAATGTGATTTACCCCATTTTTTTTAATGCGCATACGAGCGTTTACCTTAAAGCCGTCGTACCATTTAGTAATATTGTACAAAGTAACGAACACTAGGAATGGATCGAAATTTTTCTATCTCTCTAACTTTCGAGATTGAAAACTTACCTAGTAAATGCAATTTTTATGGGTCAATTTTTGTGGTTTTTGTGGTATTTTTTATTTAGCAAAATTGCAACGAGAACACAAAAACTAGAACTTAATATTAAGTGACTTTTCAAACGACCTAAATCCACAATGAAGGTAAGATATCGTCATCATACTGGTGCCCTGATGGAGTATTATGTAACTAGGTACCTTCATAATAAATACAAACCTTCAGGATGACTTTGATTTTCATACTTTTCAATTAAGTTGATACACAAGTAAAGAAATTAATGTTTCAAAAATCCAAAGAGAAAAAAAAATTGATCGAGAAACTAAGTTAGAAAGAAAAAAAAATAAGTCGCAGAAAGGAAAAGAAGAGAAAGTATTAAAAATGACCCAGTTGAGTTACAAGCAATAAGAAAAAGAGAAAGATACCATAAAAGAAAGCTAAAAGTTATTGTAACTTCAAAGATAGACTGATTATTAAAGTAAGACTGAAAATTTAAAATTAAGATGATTGCTAAAAATTATAGTGACTTCAAGAAGATTTGTAAAAGTTATTTGAGTGAAGTCTACACTTGTTGTTAAAGTCAGACAGTAGGTTCATAAAAAAAAGATGATTAATTAAAGATAAAACATTAAGTTTCGTTTTTTTTATGTTTATTTTAGTCCTAATTTTGACCTGCGTTCACAATTTTTTTTTTGTTTCTTAAATTTATCAGGTGTCGGAGTAGAAGAGGAAAGGCTTTTTCCACTCTTCTTTTGATTTATAGTTGCCAGACAATGAAGTTTTTGGACAATTGTTTTTTTTTATAGTAACATTAAACTATAAATTTGGTGGCGATCGTCAATTTTTGTGGCTTGTCAATTTTTATGGCGTGAATAAGTAATAAAATATATTTGAATTATTTATTCAAATTATAAAAGCTTTTTGTATTGGTTAACATATGCAATATTTATTGATATAGAATTTAATCATACAAAGATTTCCACAAAAATTAGATAAAAATTGACTGTTGTTGAAACTACTAACTTTGATTACCTTGTAAGGTCCTGCATATTTATCTACAAGTTTACCACTTGTCAAGCTTTTTTTTGATGATACGTCTTTAAACTTGAAATAAGTCACCTATTGTACATTATACTTAATACTAGGAATCCTATCTTTAAAAGATTATTACCAAGTGGGTAAATAATGACCTAACAGATTAAGTGATCAGATAACTCACATGATTTACCCTGGGCTATTTTTTTTATAATAGAAGTCTATTATCTTCTCTTCCCGTCGCTTGTTCACCGCTGCTAAGTCATGCAGTTTTGCAGCGAGTCCTGGACCAGCAGGAAAGTAGTCCGCGAGACGCTTCTTCCACTCTTCCCATGGTATGTCGATATCACGTAGATGGTTGAACTACATAAGCGCGTTGCCCGTGAGGCAGGCCGTCATGTGGTAGATCAGCGTTCTCTCGTCCCAGCCGTAGATTTTCGCCAGTGCCTCCAGCCGATGTAGCCATGTAAGAACAGGAGTGGTATTAGTGTCACCGTAAAGTTTTGGTACATTTTCAGGCTTGGTGATAAACCTCAAGTTATTTCCGGAGTCCATACTAATATACTAATATTATAAAGAGGAAAGATTCGTATTTTTGTATGTAATAGGTTAGGTTAGGTTTTTTTTTTAAATGAATTTACAGTCTGCGGACTCTCTGGTCCGCACTTTTTTTATTTTAAAATTTTAGATTGTTTATTTATTGTTCTATTTACAAATCGCTCCATATAAGAATGAGCTCGTCATATTTTCTTAAAAACAAAACTTATCTACTTAAAACTATTATTTATGTTATAATAATTGTTTTTTTTACCCCCCAACCCCCCAACCCCAACCCCCAACAGGTTTTTAAAACCCCAACCACAGACTTTCGCTTCGAGAGAGCTATCCGGATGTCAGTAATAAAAATGCTTAGACTGTCCATCGTGCTCGATCCTTTACGAAAACCGAATTGACTCTTAGCAATGATTCCTTTGCTTTCAACAAACCACTCAAGGCGGTTCTTAATCAGGTGTTCCAAGATTTTGCCAGGGTCGATGACAATGCGATTGGCCTATAACTTGAGGGGTCATTGCTCAGTTTGCCAGGTTTAAGATGGGCAGAATAATTTGAGACTTCCATTCCTCAGGAGGAAGACTTGTGGAGAATATTATGTTTAGGATTTCTAAAAACAGACGCTTGGAATTCAAACCACAGTTAATAATAAAAGAATAGGGAATACCATCTATACCCGGGGAAGAATCCCTGAGGCTGTTGATGGCCACCAGGAACTCCTCCCAGGAAAATGGGGCGTCAAATTCATCCATCGGCAAATTGGGCGACTGAAACACCATGGTCTCTTCTAGGGAAGGGGCCACAGGGGGAGCTAGCTTTTGGGCGAAGGCATCCAGCCATACTGAGTGGTCATTGGAAGATGCGTCGCAGGAAGCCAAAGAGCCGCGGAACCTTTTTATGTTCCTCCAAACTAAAGAAGGAGGGGATCCGGGGGACAAAGATTCGCAGAAATTGCGCCAGCCAGAACGTTTCTTTTCAAAAAACATCCTGACGGCCTGAGCAGCTGCAAGTTGGTAGCTAATAAAATTGGCTTCAGTCATGGATGATTTATAAACTGCTTCTGCCCTTTTTCTATTTTTGCAAGCCCGGGTGCAATCAGCATCCCACCATGGGGGTGATGACACTTTCTTCCTACGAAAATCTTTAGTTGGAATCGCTTTGTCTGCTGCCTTGAACAAAGCCGACTTAAAGTTGTTATAGACCTGAACTATATTGACAGAACAAACAGAGGGTATTTCTCTAATTTCACGGTCTGTCACTGTACCAAACAATGACCAATCTGCTTTTGAAATTTTATATTTTAGCCGTGGACGTGGGTTATTGTTAGAGGGAGAGGAAAGACGAGGGGTGGAAAGAAGGATAGGATAGTGGTCGCTACCGTAAGTGTACGGGTGGACGCTCCAGTTGAAGAGTGAGGCAAGGTCAGGAGAACAGATGGATAGATCAACTGCGCTTTTAGGGTTTTGATCAGGCCGAACTCTGCGTGTAGGGGTCCCATCGTTTAATACGCAGAGATTTTGATCATCTAAGAAGTCAAGAAAATGTTGGGAAACGGGATCGCAATAGTACGATCCCTAAAGGGTATGATGGGTGTTAAAATCACCAAGAAAGACGACAGGAGGAGGAAGAGAAGAGATTATAGAGAGAAGCTGGCCTATATCAGAGATATGAGGATAAGGGATGTAGATGGAGACAAAAGATATGTTCAGGGCTCTGATAGCGACAGCGTTCACAGAGTTGATAAGGGAAGGGAGAGGAAGTTGAGAATAAGAAATGGATCTAGAGATAAGAAAAGCCGCACCACCATACCCGTCCTCCCTGTCATCCCGGAGGAAGGCAAAGCCCGAAACTCTAAAACGAGATTCGGGCTTCAACCATGTCTCCTGGAGGGCAACGATAACGGGTTTGTATTTGTTGATCAGGTAGATGAGGCAAGATTTCTTATGTTTTACACTATGACAATTCCATTGAATGATTTGGTCCATTATTGTGAGAAATTAAAAGCTGAGTCAGTTTGAGCTTGAGGTTGTTCGGTAATTCGGCTTCTGGGAGCCGAGAAAGAAAAGTTAATACTGAAGGGATGTCAATTTTACTCTGTAGACTATAAGCACTGGAAGAATTGTTACAACCAGGGAAGGCACACCCATTAGGGAGGGAAGAGGATGGAGTTTGGGTTAAGAGTTTGTGGGCAAATTGGTCATACCCCGGGCCAGAAGCTGGGGCACGGTCTCTACGAGGAGACACAAAAGTCTTCTTATAAGATGTTATTGGCTGAGACACAAAGTGTTCTGAAGGTTGGGAGAGGGGAGTCATAGAGTGATCCGTGCTGATGGGCGATTTAAGTGCACTGGCATATGACTTCATTCCAGTCCGAGGGTACCTAGCGGCAGCCTCTTCATGGGACTTGTTTTCAGTGGACATTACATATTTAATTATTTTTTTGTCTGTCAAATTCCGAGCAAGTAGGATCGTTCGCCCTGTGATTCCCAGAGCAGAAGAGGCATGTGGGGATATCTTTAGTGCAAGATTCCCCTTCATGGGGTTGAGCGCAGATAAAACATCGGGGTTTTGAACGGCACTGTGCCTTAATATGCCCAAAACGGCAGCATTTGTTGCACTGTATAATGGGCAACATGTAAGTTTCAACAGTTAGGGAGGTGCAGAAGCAGTAAATATGTTCTGGAAGTTTTTGGCCACTGAAAGTAAAAACCACTGATTGGGTGGGCGTCCAAGACGGAGAACCATCTTCACTGCGCCTTTTCCTGTTCAACCGACGAGCCTTTACAATTTTCCCATAACCAACAGGTGCCTCGATTTCATTCACTACCTCTTCCAGGGACTACTCAGTTGGGATGTTACGAACGATGCCCATACGGGTCACGTTATAAGAGGGGATGATAGCGTCATAATTACACTTACCTAACTCAGCTAGATCCAGAAAAGCGTTAGCAGCTGATGCGGAGGAAAATTCCACTGAAATTCGGTTGCGACCGACACGTTTAACTCCGTCTCTGAGTACATTCTTTACTTTGTTTTTAACTAAAAAGTATCCAAACACGATTGGTCGCAGGGAGGTGCCTGACGAAGGATCAGACTCTTTCTTACTAACGTGCACTAGAAACGGTGCAGCATCTTCTTCGGAATATTTAGGCTTCTGAGATGTAAATTCCGGGTTGAAAAAGGTGGATTGCAATGAAGGTAGCGGGGAAGCACCCGTCTTTTTAGGAGCTGGCTGGGAAGAATAATCGTGGTCTAGATCGATAAATCTTTTTCTCGGATGTAGTTGGGAGTTAACCTCATTTGTCAAAAACAAAGGAGGCGAAGAAGCACGTGGATCAAGAAAACGTATAAACAACACAGGACACTTACAGAACCTTCACCTGAACAAGAAAAACACAAAAAGTAAATCAACAACTTAATTAACTTAAGGAAATTCACTCCGCGATTTTAACACTTGCAACGAGCACGCGACCAAAAAGCAGAGTCCATATGTTAGCTTACAGACTACATAACTATGTTACAATTTTTATTTTTATTTTTTTCCCTTTTAATATCGGCATCGTTTTTATTCGATCGTCCGGTCAGATGGTAACGGAGACGAGGGTGTTTGCTCCAGGGTAGCAATGATTGCATCCCGTACCGGCTCGTCTCCGCTTTTTATTGCCATCCTCAAGTTGTAGTCCATAATTTTGGAATCGGTGGCCAACTCCGCACGAGCGATTAGACGAGCCGTGGCGTCGTCGGTCACGCAGTCCGTGAAGTAGACACAGGTCTTTGTGTGTCGGGAGATGGCCACCACCGCATGTGGGACGCTGGTGAGGATGTGTGATCGAGCCGCTGTAGTACGGATGATGTATGCCGTCTCGTATGTGAGACCCTGCGACTCATGAATGGTCAAGGTACGAGAACCCTCATGTGTTCTCTTTCGTGATGTTTGTGACCGAGTGTGGGCTATTGTAAAACAGCTTGAAGACGTTGCCTCTGTCAATATAGACCTTAGGTTAGGTTAGGTTAGGTTTTTTTTTTCTTAAATTTAAATAATACACCACGGACTGAGTGTCCGTGCCTTTTTTAGAGCTATATTAATATTGGATTAATTGTTTTTGTTTTCTTTTCTTAACGGTTACTTATGACTACTTAATACTAGTCCATCCCTGTAATAATTTTTTTTTTTGTTGGTTTTTCCTTTTTTTTTAAGTTTTTTTTTTATATATATTAATGGCATGCCTTATATGCTAATGTTAGTAATACATTACTTAGTTTTATTTGTTGACATATTTGGCGAAGGCGGCTGCTTTTCCTGAGCTATCCGTTTAGCTTTTTCGCCAATATTTCCACAATCGCTGCGTCTCGGTGGTGCATGGCCATTTTCAAGTTATACTCTATTATATTGTGAGAAGAAGCAGCCGTTGCCTTCGTCATGAACTTTCCGATTGCGTCTCCACTGTCGTCTGTGTAGTAGACGCAATCTTCCCTGTGACGAGACACGGCCACAACGGCATGTTGAACACTGTCGTGCAATTTAGTTCTCTCCCTTTTTGGTCTTATAATGACTACGTGGTCATATGTGAGTCCCTGAGCTTCATGTACGGTGAGAATTCTAGATCCCTCGCCACTTCCGTACCCTTGGCTAGATAGGTCTTCCTTTTCCACCTGTGTGTGGACCAGGTACAGTGTCCCCGGGTTCTTGGGTGGAATATTCGAACCCGTGTACCTCACTAAGTTTAGCGAGTTTGTTTGGGGTCTTGCGGAGTAGATTCCGTCGTAAACTTCACTCAGGGCATATGCCACGTCTAGGGGATTTCTGTAGGTGCACAACAATTCCCTGGTTATTCCTGCAAGAGCAGTGGGCCTGTGGTATCTCATCTCAAATAAGTTTCCACGGTCTATGAAGGGCAGCTGGTTAACATCCCCGACGAGGACGATCTCGCTCGCTCCCGTTAATTGTGTTGCCATCACTAACGAGCCGAAATGGTTCATAAGTGCCTCATCTATTATAAGGCGTTTACACTTATTTTTTGTACCATTTACCAGAAGGGAAGCTATGGTTCGGACCTTCTTGTTTGCCTTAGATCCCAACCTTCTCTCGAGCTTCTCCCTGAGGTCTTTAGCTGCCTCGGTGGTGGTTGTCGCGATGATGTCGTCCTCCTCGTTGAAGTTTGCCACTACCCATGTTGACTTGCCGCACCCTGGGACCCCATTTACCCATTCAATTTGTGGCACCATCCATGCCTCTGAGGACTTTTCGGTTCCTGTAGGTCCTTCGATGGTTTCTACCATTTTGAGTATTTGGTCGTCGAGCATCACTTTCGTGCATTTAGCTACCACGACGATGGGGTCCTGCGATGTTATTTTGAAGTAAAGTGCTCTGGCTTCCTTTTGTTCCTCGTCTCGCGGCACGAAGCCCTCAGATTCACTGAATGCTGCCATATATTGTCCTTTTAGGTTACCTCTGAGGACTTCCATTGTGTTGTTGTTGTATATGGCAGCTTCCGCTTCCTTCAGCTGTACTTCGAGGAGTCCGGTGTTTCCTCTACGGAAGGACTCCATGATCTTCCTACAGGTCTCGTGGTGCACCTGCCTTGACGCCTTTATAACACCCACGAATTCATGGAAGGCATTAATCCAGTGATCCCTGGGGCTCTCCGCTGGTTTGGTTGTTGGAGGAGTTATTTGGCCCATATCCGCTCTTGTTCTTTTTCTCCCTGATTCTGCCGGCTTATCTGGTGGCAACTTGAATTTATTGAACTCCCGTATCGCAGCGGCCTGTCTTTCTCCGGCGACTAACTGTCTTGGTATTCTAGGAACACCTTGCACTGCCGTAGATATTGCTTTGAATAGAGAGCTCAGTTTGCCTGCCGAATCTGGACTCTTTAGTGGTGCTTTGTCTCCCTTATTTCTTTCCTCTCTTTCTTTGTCCACCATGATTTGGAGCTTCTCCGACCCATTCGGCTTAGTGTGAGATGTTTTTTGCTCTGAGCACTTCTCGGGTTTTTGTCTTTCATTATGTATGTGTACAGAGGGGTATAGAAAGTTGAGATCCTCCCCTCTGTTCTCATACACAACTACCTCGTGCTTTGCTGAAGCTTGTAGACATCCCACTAGGTCGGCAACTGTACCTCTGTCATACTCTATAGCCATAGCATCTACACTGATCTTACGTGGGGTTTGTATAGCTTGATTTTCTCCTAGCTTGATTAGAAATTCACAAGCTTGGGAGTAAGGAGAGTTCACTTCTCACTTGAATATCAGAACCGTTTTATTTTGGGTTCACAGTATTCTGCAGCGGGTTCCTTCTATCACTCTGACTGGAAGGGCGTTCTATCACTCTGACTGGAAGGGGTTAGGTTTGTAAGCAGTATGCTATTTTGTGTTCGTTTTATTGGATTATTTGTTGGCGCAGTGCGTGGTCTGACTCGATCACGCCACTTTTGTGCGTTGCTAGCTCACTGAGTCATCAACACCTGCGCGCTTGCCCCACCGGGCGGAGCGCCTATAAAAGGAGACGTTCACCCCTCTTCGAGGCAGAAGCGAGTTAGCCGTTGTACAGTGAAGGAAGGGAAGTTTTGCTGATGGGGACATTCGTTGCTTGGCAATTGAGGAGAGTAGTCGTGTCCTAAGAAAGTTTCCTTTGGACAGAACAACGCTTACAATTGTTTCTTGTGATGCGAGGCTTGGGACGGCTGTGAGGGGAGTAGGGAGGCCGTTCGGGCGTGTAGCCCATATTTCCCAATGATGAGTCCAACCTCTGAAAGTGTTCCTGATTTTTATTGGTCATGTACGTTGGTGACGCTTACATATCAGAAGCGGGATTGAACAACGCATAAACGCGTAAGTAACACGCCCTAATCATTTTGTTTCCTTTTGATGTAGATATTTCATGATTAATTCGACACAACTGGAAAAAGCGACCAATTATAAAAGGGAATCACTATGAAGGTAACTGTTTTTAGTAATTTTTATAATTCTACATTTTGGCAGAGCTATTTTTACAACTATTATGTACAATTCGTAGAATAGTCCTTCTTTTACATAGAATGACGTAATCGATCTCTTAAAATACCAACTCGGTACCTGTACATACGTAAACGTACATTTTTGAACAATAATTATGAGTGCTTTGAAATTTTCTCTCTACCTACATTCAATCTATGATCGAGAACAAAACTGTTACCGAGGGAATAAAATATGGTGGCACCGGATTACTCGAACTGCGTGTAGGGGTTTTTTAAAGGGGGCCCGAAAATTGGTTATTTTTGCGCTAGGAGTAGCCGTTTGGAAGATATGACCACTTTTAAAAATGCCTTATACATTTTCATTATAGTTTTCTAGTTTGAATTTTGTTTGTTTTGTGATGTTGTTAGCAAGGCGAGTAGATAAGTAAGACAGCGAATCTGGTTAACTACTACTGTTTATTTAAATGTAGGGGAGCTTAAATACTAATTATGACATAGGTAGGATTCGTGTTACATGTTATGGATGGAGGCACGAAAATGGTGTCAAGCTTCTGTGAATATAATATGATATTACTGAATTAATTTGATATATTCCTTTCCATATAAGAAGACACGTGGACTCATTTCATAGAACCGATCTTGAAATGTTACCTGATATTATTTGAAGATATTATTCTAGTTATATTTAATACCTACCCTACCTACACTACAGTTTGTTCTAGATTGAATACATTCGTAACGTAACTGTAATTTTATTAGCAGAAAGAATGGATGTTTGTGTTTTTTTTTTGTGAGTTTCAGAGAACATGCAGCAAAATGATGAAGCGTTGAGCAGACGTTTGGCTGCCCCACCGGTGGCAGCAGGGTTAGAGAGACGGTGGCGCGGCCGCATTCATGGCCGACCTCGAGGTCGGGGCGGGCACCGCAGTCGCGGAACAAGACCCCAGAAGCGTGGATGATGTCGGATGCAGAGGTCAATAGCGAGGTCAAGGACAAGGTCAAGGGTTTGGCCTTCTGAAGATCTACGGAACAGCCGTGAACGTTACACAAACCTGCAAGTAACGGTCAATGTCATGGACCGGGCAGGCGAGTTTAGTGCTGGTAACGGTCAAAGTCATGGACCGAGCACAAAAATGATTCTGCAGGTAACGGTCAATGTAATGGACCGGGCAGGCGAGTTTAGTGCTGGTCACGGTCAAAGTCATGGACCGAGCACAAAAATGATTTTGCAGGTAACGGTCAATGTCATGGACCGGGCAGGCAAGTTTAGTGCTGGTCACGGTCAAAGTCATGGACCGAGCACAAAAATGATTCTGCAGGTAACGGTCAATGTCATTGACCGGGCAGGCGAGTTTAGTGCTGGTCACGGTCAAAGTCATGGACCGAGCACAAAAATGATTCTGCAGGTAACGGTCAATGTCATTGACCGGGCAGGCGAGTTTAGTGCTGGTCACGGTCAAAGTCATGGACCGAGCACAAAAATGATTCTGCAGGTAACAATTGATATCAATTGATAACTCTCTTAAATTCAACACACACATAAAAGAACAATGCGATAAAGCAAAAATCACACTCATGCAATGCAAAAGAGCTGTAGGCAAAACCTGGGGTACCAAGCCACATGTCATGATGTGGATATACAAAGCAATCATAATTTTAAGAGTAACATACGGAGCAATTGTCTGGTGGCATAAAACCACCATACAAGCAAACAGGAATGAACTAGCGAAAGTACAAAGACTGGCAACCCTAATGATCACAGGAGCGATGAGAACCACTCCATCAGCTGCTGTACGGTTCACTCACCGTACATGCATTTTTGTATACGTAGCACCGCGCGTAATTACTTACTTTATATAAAACTTATTCACATCGAGTACGTCACCGACTGTCTACCGAGACACACGTGAAAGAGAGAGTTGCTAAACTTCTAAACCGCCACTGTATTTTAACGAACTTATAATAATACAAGTGATAATAGTTTCAACTGTGACTTTCTTCTTGTGCTCCACAACTTACCTTTAAACTACCAATGTGTGGTGTCAACTGAGATCATACATTTTATGGTCCTTCGAGTCGGATGAACTTGCAACTAAAAGGTACTGAGTGTTGTTGGTATCTCTGAGCGATAGCGAATCGGTTCAGCTGGCCTCCCACCAGCGGGTCTCACCGGTTGAATTGAGAAAGCGCACATATCGTTTCGGGGGTGCTAATTACCGCTTGGTGCTGACAACAGCAGAACTTATTAGAGGATTACTTCACGAAAACTTCGTGGCCTTCGTGTGTGAAAACTTCGCACTTCTGGTTTCGTTAACTACGAGACCTTACTATCAATTTAACTACAAGTAAGTAACTTCTTACTTCATCCAACATGGGAGACCTCGACATTCAGTCAAAGTGCTTCGAGAACATCAAAGCTTTGTGCATTAACTATAAAAAGGACAGCGCGTCGAGGAAGACTGAGGAGTATTTAACTAAGCGCCTCCAATCCTTATCAGAGCAATGGGAT
Organism: Aproaerema taeniolella; assembly: GCA_949987775.1. Lineage (NCBI taxonomy): Eukaryota > Metazoa > Arthropoda > Insecta > Lepidoptera > Gelechiidae > Aproaerema > Aproaerema taeniolella. The sequence continues at coordinate 25,473 of CATLJT010000215.1, forward strand.
GACTTTGAAGCGCGTCATGCCGTGCTCGAAAGAGAGACGCAAGACAAAAACATCCCCTACTTTATGGAAAATATTTTCATAAAAACCAAATCCATGTATGAAACAACGAAAGCTGACATCTTAAATCTTCTGATAACCATTAGGAAGCCCAAAGATGTAAAGTTTGACTTTAGCGACTTCTTAAAGGAAGGAGCCGACGAAAACTTAAAGCAACTGCTTAATAAACAAGAGGGAAATTTTAAAGCTATTGACCGCACAATGTCAAAAATACACGTCGATAACACTGACGAGAGATGGGAACTGGAAGATCAACTTTCCGTATTAAAATCGAAATGGGAAAAAATTGATGCTCTTCACTGGGAACTTGATGCGACATTGAAAGGATCCAATAATAACTATTACCAAATGTTTGAAACAATTGAAAGCAAATATGATGACATTAAAAGGAAACTTAACAGCAAAATTTGGTCAACTGTCCACTATCGAAAATCTGCACCGCGAATTGAACTACCAGAATTCACGGGAAGCTATCAACAATGGATCTCCTTCAAGGATTTGTTTTTGGAAACTATTCATAACAATCCTATGATCAATAAGGCACAAAAAATGCAACATCTTAAAACAAAACTACGGGGTGAAGCAGAGAGATTAGTGCAACATTTAACGGTTTGCGCTGATAACTACGAAGCCTGTTGGGAAATACTTAACCAACGCTATGATAACCGACGCCTTCAGTTCACTTCATTCATGAATACTATGCTCCAACTGCAAGTCATTCAGCAACCCGACGCTAACAACCTGAAAAAACTTCATGACGTCATTACGGAGTGCATGAATGGGTTATCTAACATTGGCATAGAGACATCGAGCTGGGACCCGATTATTGTGCATATTATGTCTCAAAAATTGGACTCTACCACCCTAAAAGAATATGTCAAGGAACTTCACGACCACTGTGGGAGGCTGCGGTGAAGTCCTTCAAATATCACCTTCACCGCGTTCTGGGTGAACAAAAACTCACATATGAAGAGTTCTCTACGTTGCTGACTAAAATAGAAGCATGTATGAACTCGCGGCCGCTGTGTCAGCTAACGGAGGACCCAGATGAATTCTACAACCACTTAACTCCTGGGCACTTCCTCACCGGCGGTCCCACCCTGTCACTACCACTTTCAGACTACAGTGACATCAGAAGCATCGACATACGCCGACGATGGCAACTAACAGAAAACATGCTACAACAGTTTTGGAAGCACTGGTCGAACGAATACTTAACTCAACTACAAGGTCGATGCAAGTGGAACAAACCTACTAAGAACATCAAGGAAGGCGATGTTGTGCTGGTCAAGGAGAACTACTTACCACCTGGGAAATGGGCCCTAGGGCGCGTGCTTGAGGTTCATCCCGGCTCCGATGGCTTAGTTCGTGTCACCACCCTAAAAACACAGACAGGGATCATCAAACGACCTATTGTGAAACTTTCGCCACTACCGATATTAAACGAAGACCAAACAACTAAATCAAAACCTAACTCTGGATCCGAACCAAAAGGAGAACGGATAAAACCAAAGAAGCTTTCAACTTTATTCATAACATTGTTGGCAATGTTTACGTTCTTATCAACAGGGACTCATTGCACAGCCAGCCGTGTGACGTCAAGTCCTACTCACATTACAAGACTCGAGCCCGAGCGTCCGATCTACTATGACGCAATGGGCAAAATACAAGTAATACACAATGAGTGGACATTATTGATGTATTATAACTTAACTAACTACTGGCACAGTGTGAATCGGATTCAAACTTACCTAACTGGAGTTGACAACTTATGTGACCAAACCGACCCACGGTACTGCAAGGCTACCCTTAAACAACTATATCACGAACTCGAGATACTGCACTATTACAACTCTATATTGCTAGCACCTCACAAACACTTATCCGAACGGAAGAAACGAGGACTAGTAGACGGTGTGGGCTACATTGCTAATAGTTTGTTTGGAATTTTAGATCAACGTTTCGCCGAAAAGTACCAAAAAGACATTAGATAATGAAAACTAATGAAAACTATCTAACTATCTACTAAAACTTATGAAAAATCAGACTTCAATAGTGGAACTGGAAAACCAAGCCCTAAAACGAAGCGAAGATAACTTAAATCGACAATTTCACTTGATTGAAGGTTTTATGAAGGACACTGATGCCAACTTCGCCAGAATAGAGTCTGCCATGGAAACAGTTATGGCTACCAATTATTTCAACTCTGCCGCACTGACAGCCTTTCTTTTGATAAATAATCTGAAGAAAGTTCAAGAAATACTATTCGACACTTTAACTGATGTTTACAAGGGGCATATTGATGTACATCTACTGTCACCTGTTGCATTAATCAACCAGTTAAATTACATCGCCGGTAAACTCCCGAGGAATGTCTACTTACCTGTAGAAAATGTTAGAGAGGACATAAAAAATCTCTACAAGCTACTTTACGTCAAGGCACGAGTAACTAGTAACTTCTTTCTCTTTGAGGTGCACATTCCTCTGATCTCAGAGGACGACTTCTCATTCTACCGTGCAATACCGCTGCCCATCAGAACAAATTCAGGAGCGGCCACTATTAAACTTACCTCAAGCTATGTTGCTGTTAACTTCAGGAAGAACACCTACATTTCTCTATCTGAAGAAGATCTGAGAAGATGTGTACAGATGAAACCTGACGTATACCTTTGCCACAAGAACTTACCTATTTACAACTTACATAACAATAACGCACCCTGTGAAGCAAAACTATTGAGTCATCGTTCTAATTCACCCTGTAACGTACAGAGCGTACAATGCAAGGACGCGTGGATCGAATTACACGCTACGAATACCTGGCTCGCTATCTGTTGCGGAACTTGCACACTTCGCACTGTATGCCAGAATGACGTCGTAACTCATGAAATGACGTCACATGGTATTCTTACCTTGGACCAAGGTTGTATGTTACAGTCTAACGACTTAACTATTCACCCTCACAATCTTTATAGCAGCAACATGGATTTACTGAACAACTTCGAAATACCAACTTTGAACTCAACGGTGAACAACATAGTGAATCTCACTTACCATAACATAACTGATCTGTTCTCTAAAATCTCAGACACTGACAAGATTAGTACACAACTAGTTTCACAGAAAGAGAACGAAGTTCTGCCTTCCACTATTTCGACCAACGACATTCATCAATACACTGTAAGCTACCTTGCTTTGGCAGCAATTATTATTACACTCGTTATATGGACTTTGAAGAAGCGCAGAACATACTGGTGTAATAAAAATCAAAAAAGGAGAGACACCTGCGAAGAAATTGAACTGCAGACTGTTCAAAACTCTGCTCAGCATCCACCGATGAGGAGCACTGAACGACCTCATCATATGAAACCTGCTTCAACAGAAAGCATTACTTTTAATTTTGATACGTAACTTCTTGTACTTGCTTTTGTAATTGGCGTCTCTCTTTTTCTCTTACCTCTTACCCTTTTCTGGGGTTGCCAGTATGTACGGTTCACTCACCGTACATGCATTTTTGTATACGTAGCACCGCGCGTAATTACTTACTTTATATAAAACTTATTCACATCGAGTACGTCACCGACTGTCTACCGAGACACACGTGAAAGAGAGAGTTGCTAAACTTCTAAACCGCCACTGTATTTTAACGAACTTATAATAATACAAGTGATAATAGTTTCAACTGTGACTTTCTTCTTGTGCTCCACAACTTACCTTTAAACTACCAATGTGTGGAGCACAAGAAGAAAGTCACAGTTGAAACTTAGATGTATTATTGGGATTGCATCCTCGGGACTTGGAAGTTAAAAAGAGAGCTATGGAGCAATAGTATAGGATGAAATCAAGCCTTGAATAGAAAGGGAACTTCATGGATAAAGGACACACCATATTAGATGGAAAGTATGGAGAGAAGTTGTCAATGATACTTTCTAATAATAACCTCATCAGGAAAAAAGTAATCTTTGACAAAAAATACAGGATCCATATAGGAGCTAGAGAAAGCTGGAGCTTGGACATACAAGATCCAAAGATAGTGTGTTACACTGACGGCTCCAGGAAAGAAAAAACAAAACTATCAGGACTGGGAATACACATCATGAACCAGATAGACGGCCAAGTTACCATGCACCTGGGAAGATGCGCTAGCGTTTTCCAGGCTGAGGTGCTTGCTATTACAGAGGGAGTTAGAATCATAGACAGCATGATCACTGAAAACAAAGAGAACATCATAATATATATTGATAGCCAGGCTGCTTTGAAGGCACTAAACAGAGCCGAAACTAACTTGGCCCTAGTAACAGAATGTAAGGAGGCTATTAACGCCTTAGCCAAAAAGACTAAAGTTACCATTGCCTGGGTGCCGGGGCACGAAGGACATATAGGTAATGATTGCAGACGAGCTAGCAAAGAAAGGGGCCGATGAGACATTTATTGGCCTGGAACCCAGGTTACCTATATCAAGTAAAATCAGTAAAGGAATAATAAGCAAGATAACAGAAGAAGCCAATTTAAGATGGAAGCACAACAAACATCTTCCTAAAGACATATGAAAAAAGAAAGTCGAAGCAACTTCTAAAGCTAAATAGAAAGGACATCAGGATTGTAGTGGGTCTGCTCACGGGACACTGCCCTTGAACCGACACCTAGCAATAATGGGCCTAAAAAGTGATCCCACATGCTCAGAATGTGACAAGGAGGAAACAAGTCTCCATTTCCTGACTGAGTGTCCAATGTACGCGCTGGTAAGATGGGAGACAATAGGCATGGATGAGGTAAAAGAAGAACAAATACAAGAGCTTAACATAAAGGATATAATCGGGTTTGCTAAAGCTTCGGGTAGGTTCAAAGAGGTGGAACTGTCAGTGCAGAGGTAAAACTCACACGCTGTTGTGGGGAATTGGGTGAAATGGTCCCAAATAAGAGGACTGATCACCCGCCTGTGTCAGGCACATAGATAGATAGAACGGTCAATGTCATGGACCGGACAGGCGAGTTTAGTGCTGGTCAAGGTGAAAGTCATGGACCGAGCACAAAAATGATTCTGCAGGTTACGGTCAATGTCATGGACCGGGCAGGCGAGTTTAGTGCTGGTAACGGTCAGGGTCATGGACCGAGCACAAAAATGATTCTGTAGCCAAAGTCAGGGGCTGGAAAGTAACGGTGAGTCGGTGAGTCTGGACGTGAGCAATGAAGCCTAAGTGCGGCATTGTCGTCGAAGAGCACGCCATGGCCACCTTGGGTAACAGGAGAAAGCCGGCGATAGGACGAGAAAAAAAAATAGGACTTTCAAGTGAAGTTAGTATGAGTGATGTTAGTATGGTAACATTGGATTTGCTATTGCAGAGTGAGAAACTACAAGTATAGTAAAAGTTAGTATGGTAACATTGGATTTGCTATTGCAGAGTGAGAAACTACAAGTATATTAAAAGTTAGTATGGTAACATTGGATTTGCTATTGCAGAGTGAGAAACTACGAGTATAGTAAAAGTTATTATGGTAACATTGGATTTACTATTGCAGAGTGAGAAACTACAAGTATAACTTAGTATGGTAACATTGGATTTGCTATTGCAGAGTGGGAAACTACAAATGTAGTAAAAGTTAATATTACAGTTTAGATTTGGTATTTGAGTATGAGATATTGATGTTACAGTGTTTGAAGTTGGTATACAATGGGAAATCAGTATTATATTAAGAGAAGTCAGAATTGTATTAAGGGAAGTAAACCTAGTACTGTACTCTTTGGTAAATGTTAGCACGGTATTGACAATGAACAAATAAATAAATCTGTAAAAAAAAAAAATATGACCCATTTGGACAAGTATTGCCAAAAAGACCAAAAGTATTGTTTTCAGACATATTTTTGTTTAAACTCAACATAGATATACCGCGAGGACGCGATCTGTGAGTCAGTATGGCCGAATGTAAGCAGTATGCTATTTTGTGTTCGTTTTATTGGATTATTTGTTGGCGCAGTGCGTGGTCTGACTCGATCACGCCACTTTTGTGCGTTGCTAGCTCACTGAGTCATCAACACCTGCGCGCTTGCCCCACCGGGCGGAGCGCCTATAAAAGGAGACGTTCACCCCTCTTCGAGGCAGAAGCGAGTTAGCCGTTGTACAGTGAAGGAAGGGAAGTTTTGCTGATGGGGACATTCGTTGCTTGGCAATTGAGGAGAGTAGTCGTGTCCTAAGAAAGTTTCCTTTGGACAGAACAACGCTTACAATTGTTTCTTGTGATGCGAGGCTTGGGACGGCTGTGAGGGGAGTAGGGAGGCCGTTCGGGCGTGTAGCCCATATTTCCCAATGATGAGTCCAACCTCTGAAAGTGTTCCTGATTTTTATTGGTCATGTACGTTGGTGACGCTTACAGGTTAGGTTAGGTTAGGTTTTTTTTTTTTTTTTTTTTAATTGACATTTCAGCTGGTATTTGGTTTTGACTTATTTATTATGTAAACAATGCTAATGAAGTAATAAATCCGGAGGCTGCGTCGGGATGCAGCCAGCGGATATGATGAGACAATAGAACAATAGAACACAGGAAACAAGATGAGAATTAAGAAGAAGAACAATAGATTATTCTTCTGAAAGTAGAAGTATAAAAGAAATGAAAGGAGAGAGAAAAACAAAAACAAAACAAAATAAAATAAAAGAACACTTAACAAAATGGATTATTGCAAATGATTATTGCCTGCTTGATTATTAATTTACTTGATTATGACAGAGCTTAAAATTAGAGTAACAATAATAAATCAATATATATATATATATATTTTTTTTTTTCCTCCTTCTTGTTTTTATTATTATTATTATAATTTTTTTTTTCCCCCGCTTAACTTATTTCAACTGCAAGAGCTTTCTTGCTTACAAATCTTAGAAATCTTAGTTGGTACTTATCTTACTAAATATAATAACTTAACTTACTAATTGACCGGCCGCGGCCGGCAGCAGTAGGAGCGAACTTTAGTCAACCGCTGCCGACCGCTGCCGACCGCTGCCGACCGCAACCGGCCGCTGCCGGCCGCTGCCGGCCGCTGCCAGCCGCGACTTTTGACAATCTTTAGGTCAACTGCAAGAGCTTTCTTGCTTACAAATCTTAGAAATGTTAGTTGGTACTTATCTTACTAAATATAATAACTTAACTTACTAATTGACTGGCCGCGGCCGGCAGCAGTAGGAGCGAACTTTAGTCAACCGCTGCCGACCGCTGCCGACCGCAACCGGCCGCTGCCGGCCGCTGCCAGCCGCGACTTTTGACAATCTTTAGGTCAACTGCAAGAGCTTTCTTGCTTACAAATCTTAGAAATCTTAGTTGGTACTTATCTTACTAAATATAATAACTTAACTTACTAATTGACCGGCCGCGGCCGGCAGCAGTAGGAGCGAACTTTAGTCAACCGCTGCCAACCGCAACCGGTCGCTGCCGGCTGCTGCCGGCCGCTGCCGACCGCGACTTATGACAGTCCTTATGCTAACTTTCTTATTGCTAACTAATAGACCGCCGCCGGCCGCGGCCGGCAGCAGTAGGAGCGAACTTTAGTCGACCGCTGCCAACCGCTGCCGACCGCAACCGGCCGCTGCCGGCCGCAACCGACAGCAGCAGGAACATATTAAAGAATATTTCAGAAATTTAAAAATCTTGGGCACAGGCCTCTCACCCTGCCGAGGGTCCCCGGAGCAGGCCTGTGCTCCTCAGGGCACACCGCGCACCTCGTCCTTGTTGCGAAGAAGAACGCCAACGGATAGTTAGAGTCCTCTGTGTCGTATCGCCGGTACCCACCGTGCTTGCGTTGAAAGTGCCTCCTCATGTTGCGAGGGTATGTAAAGTAGCCGCACAGTACACACTGCTGACCCAGCGGCCGCCGCGGAGCCTCCCCACCGTCATCATCCTCCGCATCTGAGGTTATGCATCGGCGCACCCGGCCCACACCCCCGCCCCTACGAGGTGCCACCTCCTCCTCCTCCTCCCCCTCCGCGTCGTCCACCCCCCGGGAATCCAACCGCACCTGCACCTCCTCGCTAGGTGGGCTCCGTCCAACAGAAGAACGTGGCGGCGGCAAGTCGGGAACCGGAGGAAGCGCTCCCATGACCTGTTGCACAATCGACGCCTGGACAACCGCCGTGAGACTGTTGTTAGCCTCCGTCAGGCGGTCATTAGACTCAACCAGGCGGATGTTCGCTTCAATTAAATGATTCACAGCACGCTCCAGCCCCCTGACCGTTGCCTCCACTCGCCTGAGCCGCCTCCCCAATCCCCCCGTCCCCCCTGCCCTCCCTTCCTGACTCATTGTGAGCAAGGTTAGGTTAGGTTAGGTTAGGTTAGGTTAGGTTAGGTTAGGTTGGGGGACACCCCACAGTGCTGGCTTCCTCGTAGCGTTCCCTGGGCAACGCCGTGTCTGACCACCGTAACGGAGTGGCAGACCGGCGGCTAACGAGCACTGTGCGTCGTAGATATTTTGCGGACACCTACGACACTTGCGGTTTGCGAATATGGCAAAACGTTTATCGCGGGACGCTTCCGGGCGTTTCGTAAAAGGCCCTTCTCAGGGCCAACCAAAAGGCCCTTCTCAGGGCCAACCAAAAGGCCCTTCTCAGGGCCACCCAAAAGGCCCTTCTCAGGACCACTTCGACGATGTGCCGGAGGCTAGCCGCCCACCATCTGCGGCTAGCTTATTCAGTAGGGCGGACGAGTTGCTGGACTCTGATAATGAGTCATTTCTGTCATTCGACCAATCGGCGGCTGATAGTGAGTGCCAAGCTCAAAAGCGATCGTATTACTTGCGGCAAGGGTCTGAGGACTCTGAGGGCTCTGCCAAGAGTAATTCGAAGAAGAAGGCGAAGGTCAAAGAGACTTCAAAAACCACAGTGGCTGACACCCACAACGTGGGCTTAGTGGATGCCCAACGCCAGCTAAACCTGGCAAAACGGGCTCAGCTCCAGGCAGACCTGGAGGAGAAAATCGCTGCCAGCGAGCAAAAGGCGCGTGCAGCCCGGGCCAGGGCCGGCTATGGTGCCACCAGTGTCCACTACCCGGACTACTCAATGGCAGAACTGCAGCGGATGGCTCGGGAGGACATGGAGGAGATAGCGGAGGTCGTCTCTAAGTCCTCCAATTTGAAGGGCACCTTTCAGAAGGCCCTCAAATGCAGGGCCGCCAGTATGCTTGGCGTCGTCCGGGAGCTAGTGCAGCGCACGGCGACCGAAGAGACCCGGCAACTGCAGGCGAAAGTAGACCGCCTACAGGCGGAAGTCAGCCAGCTTCACAAGAAGCTGGCTGAAGCCACGGCTCGGCCAGCAGAAGCCTCCCAGAGACCGGTGACTGAGGGTCCCTCCAACCTTGAGGACATCATCCGCAAGGTCGTCATGGAGGAGAGGGCCTTCACTAGAGCCTGCCTAGCAGGCATTGAGGACCGGTTGTTGCCAGAGAAGCGTCTCCGCCCGCCTCTTGCAGCAGACATGTCGCCACCGGCGGCACCGGGTCCAAACGACCGGCCCCAGGCCCCCAAGCCCTCCAAGGGCAAGGGAAAGGGGAAGAAAACGGCAGCGGCCCAACCGGCTCCTGGCAGGAGTACGGAAGGGGAGGCTGAGCTGGCTGCCTCTCAGGAAGCCTCTCAGGTCATCCAGTCGGAAGATCCCCTTTTGCCTTCCACCACCCCGTCTAATCAGCCGTGGACAGAGGTGGTAAGGAGAGGAAAGGGCAAGGGAAAGAAGAAGGCCCAAACAACCATTCCCACCACCTCCCCTTCTGGCTCGTCTCAAGAGACCAGCCAAGGAAGGGGGAAGGGAAAAGCGTCGGCCTCCAAGCCCACTGCTGTTGCTCCCGCAGCCAACAGGGCTTCTGCTGGTGGGAAGAAGCTTGTCATTCCCAAAACTGCAGCCGTCGTGGTGACCCTCACCCCGGAAGCTGCGGAGCGTGGCGAGACGTACGAGTCTGTGCTGAAACGGGCTCGTATCAACGTCGATCCTGCTCAACTAGAGATCGGCGCCGTTTTTTGCCGCAGGACCCAAACCGGGGCTCGAATTTTCGAGTTCTCGGGGGCCCAGGGCGGCACTAGGGCGGACCTCTTCGCAACAAAGTTGCAAGAGGTCATCGCGGATGCGGCTAAGGTCGTCAGACCCTTTAAGTCCACCGCCTTGGAGGTGACCGGTCTGGACGACACGGTGACCAAGGAAGAGGTGGTGGCGGCAGTCGCAGCAGCAGGAGGCTGTGACACCGCAGCGGTACAAGGCCGGGAAATCAGACTCGGCCGAGGCGGCATGGGCACCATCCGTCTTGAGTGCCCAGTTGCCGCAGCAAAAGCCGTCCTGGCCAAGAGACGGCTCCAGGTGGGCTTCAGCTCGGCTGTGGTCCGGGCACTTGAAGACAAGCCTTTCCGCTGCTTTAAGTGCTTCGGTATCGGCCACACCCGGGCTCTATGTCCGTCCACCGCAGACAGGGCGGACACCTGCTACCGCTGCGGGCAGGAAGGCCACAAGGCCGCTTCCTGCAAGGCCGCGACGCCGCACTGCGCTGTGTGTGCTGAAAGTGGGCGAAAAGCGGACCACGTAATGGGAGGCAGCAACTGCAAGCCTCCCCCAAAGAAGGGGAAGATGCAGGCGCCAAACCGGCCTGCCACCACCGCGAGCGTCGCTGCTGAAGCTCCAGCGGCGTCCACTGACGAGGGGGATGTGATGTCTGAATAATGGTTGACAAACATCACATCCTCCAGGCGAACATCAACCACTGTAGAGCGGCCCAGAGCTTGATGCTCCAGGTCATTTCGGAGTGGTTGGTGGACGTGGCGGTAGTCGCCGAGCCGTACTGGGTCCCTGACAACTGGTTGGGCGATACGAATGGTTCGGTAGCAATATTGACGCGGTCTTCCTCAGACTCCCCTCCTCTCTCGCTTGTAGAGAGAGGACCGGGATACGTGGCCGCCGCGTGGGGAGACATAGTCCTGGTAGGGGGCTATTTCTCTCCAAACCGCCGTCGTTTCAGCCTTTCAGACTTCGAGAATTATCTCGGAGTCCTCTCCGCGGTGGTGGGTAGGGCTCGCGGGGTGGCACGTCATGTCGCCGTCCTGGGCGACTTAAACGCCAAGTCGGTGGCATGGGGCATGCCGGCCACCGACTCGCGTGGGCGCGCAGTTGAGCTGTGGGCCGCTTCTTGCGGGCTATCCCTCCTGAACAGAGGGAGAGTCCACACATGCGTGCGGCGGTGGGGGGGGTCAATAGTGGACGTCACTTTTGCCACCCCCGAATTAGCCGCGCGCGTGGGGAACTGGCGGGTGGACATGATGGAGTCCATCTCGGACCACCGATATGTGCGGTTCGAGATCTCCACCCAGAGTCCGCGAGGGGTAGTCCGCTCGGGCCAGTCCCCGTTCCCACGATGGGCTTTCGCCCGCCTCGACCGCGAGGTGGCCAGAGAGGCAGCGTTCGTCCAGGACTGGCTGTCACCCCCAATCGCCGACCTAGACGTGGACGCCGCAGCGGCCCAACTGCGAGGATCTCTGACCGAGGTGTGCAACTCCAGCATGCCTCGGTCTCGCCGTCCGCCTCCCCGACGCGCCGTCTATTGGTGGTCGGAGGAGCTGGCGCAGCTCCGGGCCGCCTGTGTTGCGGCCAGGCGGGCCTACACGAGGAGAAGGCGGCGGCGCCCACGAGATCCGTCCAATGAGGACCGCCTCTACGATATATACGTAGAGGCAAAAAGGGTTCTTAAGGCGGCAATTGGCGCCGCCCGGGACTCGGCGAGGGCTGAGATGCTGGAGAGTCTCGACAACGATCCATATGGGAGACCATACAAGGCGGCGCGCAACAAGCTGCGCCCCTTTGGCCCCCCTGTTGCCGAGACCCTTGATCCTTCACTGCTGGATGGGGTGGTCCGGTCCCTGTTTCCACCTAGGGACACCTTTACCCCACCAGCAATGGATCCCCCGCATAGAGCGGATGCTCTGGAGCAGGAGGAGGTCCCTCCGGTCACGGTGACCGAATTCGACGCGGTGGCTCTTCGCTTCCGCGCCAAGAGGACAGCTCCTGGGCCTGACGGCGTCCCCGCGAGGGTGATGGCCATTGCCGCCACCCAAATGAAGGAAAGGTTTCGGGAACTCTTCAGTGCGTGCATCGCGTCGGGAAGGTTCCCGAAACCATGGAAGGAGGGGCAATTGTGCCTCCTTCGAAAGGAAGGGCGCCCGGCGGACTCCCCCTCGGCTTACCGGCCTATCGTTCTGCTCGATGAGGTCGGTAAGATGTTCGAGGGCATCATAGCCGGTCGTTTAAATCGCCATCTGCGGGGAGTCGGGCCGGATCTGTCGGACGCTCAGTTCGGCTTTCGGGCTGAGCGCTCTACTGTGGACGCCCTGGCCCGGCTGAAAGGCCAAGTGAAGGAGGCCATGGAAGCGAGGGACGGATTGTTGGCTGTGTCATTCGACATAGCCAATGCCTTCAACTCTGTCCCCCACTCCACCATCCTAGAGGCACTCCGGTTCCACGGAGTGCCTCAATACCTGCGGGACCTCCTGGCCAGCTACTTGGAGGACCGGACGGTCCTCCTCGTAGACAAGACGGGCCGACTCCGGCGGTTTGACGTCGAGTCCGGTGTTCCACAGGGTTCAGTCTTAGGACCTCTCTTGTGGAACATCGGATTCGATTGGCTCCTGCGGGGCACCCTCCTCCGTGGCACGAGTGTCATCTGCTATGCGGATGACACTCTTCTCACCGCCCGGGGGACAACTTTCAGGGACGCAGCCATTTTGGCCTCAGCGGGTGGAACCTTGGTGGCGGGAAGGATCCGCCGCCTAGGTCTGAAAGTGGCGCTGCATAAGACCGAGGCCGTGTTCTTCCACGGACCTGGGCCTCGGCACCGCACGCCACCTGACGCCCACATCGTCGTAGAGGGCGTCAGGATTAAGGTGAAGGCCCAGATGAAATATCTGGGCCTTATACTTGACAGCAGGTGGCACTTTGGCCCGCACTTCAGCGGGCTGTCTTCACGCCTGCTCAGAGCCGCGGACGCCCTCTCGTGGCTCCTCCCAAATCTGGGCGGGCCCGGCGCGCGATGCCGGCGTCTATACGCTGGTATCCTGAAAAGTATGGCCCTTTACGGGGCACCGATCTGGGCGGACTCCCTCCAAAAGAGGGAGAACGCCACCGCCATCCGTGCGCCCCAAAGGGCCATTGCACTGCGGGTGGCGCGGGCCTACCGCTCGGTAAGCTTCGGGGCGGCGTGCGCTCTGGCTGGCACCCCTCCTTGGGAACTCGAGGCTTGGGTGCTCGCCAGAGTGTACGAGTGGACGGCGAGGCGGCGGGCGCTAGGAGAGCGCCCAGCCGTGGAAGAGCGGGAGGCCGTTCGGCGCGAGGCGAGGGACGCAATCCTCCATCACTGGAGGGAGGACCTCGCCAACGCGACATTTGGCCGCCGGACGCTTGACGCGCTCGGTCCTGTCCTGCAAGACTGGGTCGAGCGGTCGCATGGTTTCCTCTCGTTCCGGCTGGTGCAGGTGCTATCCGGGCACGGCTGCTTCGGATCGTACCTGCACCGGATCGGGAGGGAGGAGAACCCATCGTGCCACGGCTGCGGCGCGGCAGAAGACACTGCGCAGCACACCCTCGAGGTGTGCCCGTTGTGGTCGGAGCAGCGCAGCGGCCTGATCGCGGTGATAGAGCGGGATCTCTCGCTGCACAGCGTGGTAAATGCCATGCTGGAGAGCGAGAGGGCATGGGCGGCGGTCGCCTCCTTTTGTGAGGACGTGATCTCGCAAAAGGAGGCAGCGGAGCGCGCGCGTGAGGATGACCCGAACGCGGCGCCGCTCCGCAGGCGGAGAAGGGGCAGGAGAAGACGGAGGAACCGTCTCCCACTGCCCGGTGGTGAGTAGCGGGCGGCAGGCGCGGGGGCGCCTCCGCTCGCATTGCACTGCTCACCACAACGAGGGGCGGGAATAGTCGAGCACTCACGGCTATTCCTGGGGCCCTTCCAACAGGGAAGGGCACGATGAGTCCGCCTCAAAGGCGGGCAATCGCCGGTGGAGGACTGGACGCAAAGGCTCTGCCGGATTCCCAGTCCTCTACCGTCCTGGCGATGCGGGAGTGCCGCTGGGTTGTTTAGTGGGTATACCGGGAACTGTTTTCCCGGGGAGTCCCACATACCCCTCTCGACCCCTGACGAGAGGGGATGCGTAACGCATTTTTCCCAGCGTCAAAAAAAAAAAAAAAAAAAAAGGTTAGGTTAGGTTTTTTTTTTTTTTTTTTTTTTTTTTTTTTATAATTTCATTTCCCTCTGACAAAAATTTCTCAGAGACAGTGTTTTCTTGTAAGATTTGCTTATTATTATTTTTCATTCTAAAACCAACTGTTTTGCTTTCATTTAATTGCATGATATTATATATGCTTAAAATATATATATTTCATTATATATATTTAACATATCTCATCGCTACTTATTCCTATTTATTACTTTAGTTGCTATTTCTATACAGTATTTTATAAAAATATTTCTTAGACGACTGCTTTTTAGTATTATGTTTAAATTTTCTGTGTTAATGGGAAGCTCTAGTTTTTGTTCGGTCTCATATCTTGCGAGTCCATTTGCAGGGCATTCAAACAGAATATGAGCGACTGTTTCTCTCGTATCCGGTTCACAGATGCATGATGGACTCTCCTTACACTTGAACCTATGCAAGTATTCGGAGAATCCACCATGCCCTGTTAGAACTTGCGTCATAACTCACGAGCACTCCTGGCCTGTCGGCCTGAACTTGAGTATTATCTTATACGCCTCCACCGCGTCAGGGAAAAACATCTTGGTTACGGCAGCCGTTTCGCCGCACTGATACCTCCGATTCCATCTGTCAAGCGTTTCCAAACGGATTTGACGCTTGACATACGAGATCGGGCACCGGTCATAGTTCGGCTTACGTTTAGATTTTAAAGCTGCTTCTTTTGCTAGGTGATCTGCTCGCTCATTCCCCTCCAGCCCTGCGTGTGCTTTGATCCAAAACAAGGATATTTCCTTGTTTTGAAGTTTGCATGCTTTAATGTTGTTACGGGTTTCAGTGGCTAGAGGGTTGTAGGTGCAGAGGCCTGTTATGGTTTCGAGAGCTGATCTAGAGTCACTGTATATTCCGAAACTTGTTTCGTCTCGTTGGAGAATCATCCTTGTGGCTTCGCAAATGGCCAGGAGTTCCGCTTGGTAGACGGTGCAGTATTGTGACAGTTTTAATTTGACAGTTTTGGTCTCGGCTTTACCATCCCACCAAGATAGTGCCGCTCCGACCTTTCCTTCTATTTTACTCCCATCCGTGAAAATACGTACTGCTTGTGTTTTATGATTTTCTACATCCTGTTGGTCTACCAAACTCATGAACTCCAGGCTCATTTGTTCTGCTGGATGAGGAGTTTCGGCATATACAGTAACCCTCTCTACTTCGCGATCCCCCAGTGCTGCCTGGGGCACACCCCTTTTCGCTTTATATAGAGCGGCTGCTTCCTGTATTCTGAGGTCGAGGGGGAGCATACCAGACAGCACTAGTGCAGAGCTAAGAGAGACAGTACGATACGCTCTCGTCAACTTCTGGACAAAACCTCTTTGAACCACATTAAGCTGCTTTTGTATGCCTAGCTTTGCCGTTTCTGATGCCCACGCGCTGGCAGCGTACAAGACAATAGGCTCCACAGTCGCTGTATATATTATACGGATAATCTCTGGATGAAGACCCCAACTGACCCTAGCAGCCGTAGATAACTGCTTGTAGACGTTGAGGGCCTTTCTACAGACATTTGCGACGTGGGTATTAAACGTAAGTTTGTTGTCTATCGTGAGACCCAGAATTTTTATTTCACTGGTAATCTGAATTTCAACCCCGCCCATGGTCAGGAGCGGGGAGTCAAATTTTAGCTTCCTAGTCAATACCATAGCTTTGGTTTTTTGCGGTCCAAAATTGAGCTTGTTTCTGACTCCCCACTCCCGAACACGCGCGAGGATGGCGTTCGCTTGACTCTGGACTTCCTGTGCTGTGCTACCGTCAAAGACAAGGACAACATCGTCAGCGAACGCCTGACAGTATATGTCTTGCTTTTCCATATCTTTTAGCAATGGGTCCAGGAGAAGGTTCCACAGGATTGGGCCACTAATCGATCCTTGCACGCATCCTTTAGTTGTACTTTTTGAGTACTCTTGCCCACCGTATCTTATTTGGACTTTTCTATCCCGCAGATAACTGTCCATAAGCCTCCTAATGTTTATTGGGCAGCTCTCTTCAGCCAGCCGGATCTTTATGGCAGGCCACCAAGCATTGTCGAAGGCTCCCTCTATGTCCAACGATACCATCACTATTAGTTTCTTTGCATCTAACTTGTCGCGTATGTAGTGAGTTAGGTCATAGAGGGAGTCTTCGGTACTTTTTTGGGGCATAAAGCCGTATTGGCGGGTGCTCATCTTTGGGAGTAGGTGCCATTTTAGCCTTCCGACTACCATCTTTTCCAGAATCTTTCCCATCACTGGCAACAATCCTATAGGTCTATATGACTTAGGATTTATGTAGTCATCCTTTCCTGGTTTCCTCAAAACTACTACGGTAGCTTCTTTCCATCGTGTGGGAAAGTGACCCAGTTCCAGGCATTTATTTGCCAGCGATAGGAAAAACTCAGGATCCCCGGAAATCACCTGGCTGCAGATATCCGCGGTGAAACCATCTGATCCCGGAGCCTTTTTTGGGTTGAAGCTTTCCACAGCGACTCGCAGCTCAACTTTTGTAAAAGGTGGGTCATGGTGTTCATCATGACCCTTGCCATTTATTTCATTTGCTATGGTTCGGAGTCGCTGGTGGTCAGCATTATCCATTTCTTCCGAGTCCTCCGGGTAAAAAGTCTCCGCCGGTACCTTTGCCGACTCCATCAGGTCAATTTCCTTTCCATCCTTCACCAATGGTAGGTCCTCTTCCCTTTTCATCGTCCTTCCTATAATCCTGTAGATTCCTTCCCACATTCCTTCCTTTTCCTGTTTCCCACAAAAATCCTTCCAGCTTTCTATCTGTGCCTTTTTTGCTTCTGTCTCATATTGTTCTTTTTTTTCCAGGTACTCGCTGACTACCCTGTCTCTCCGGATCGGCGCTGCACATCGGATACGTCGCTTCATGGTAAGTACTTCTCTTTTAAGTATTGTAATTTTTTCGGACCACCACGGTGAGACTACTCTCTCATTAGACTTTTTCTTTGGCAGTATATCTTGGCATATTTCTTTTATTGTGTCCGTATACTTTTCCACCAATGTATCTAGCTCCTCTTTCCTAGTAATTTTAAGAATTTCTTTGCCATTTATTTTTCTTTCCTCTATTAGCTTTTTTATATTTTTGTGAAACTCTACCCAATTTGCCTTTTTTGTGTTAAATAGCCTAGTAGTTCGTTTAATATTGGTTCCTTTTGCCTTCTTTAGTCTAATGTTGAAGGCTATCGCACCATGGTCTGCACTCGTGATGTCATCCGTAACCTGCCAGTCCTCTATCAAGCTGAGCATATTTGTTGAGCAAGATGTTACATCAACGTGACTTTTGTATTCCTTATTACCCCTTATGGTACTGAAGGTCGGCTTGTTCCCTCTGTTCAGCACCTGTAGGTCCATTTCCTCGAGAGCGCTTGCCATCGTTTCTCCCCTAAGGTCAACTTTGAGACTTCCCCACCAGGTACTTTTTGCATTTGTGTCACCCGCCAATATGAGCTTTTTGTTCCCGAATTTTTCCACTATTTTCTTAAGTTGCTCTATGTATGGTTCAATTGGCTGGTCTGGCTCGAAATAGAAGGAGATGGCGATCACTTCCCAAGCACTTGTTCGGATCTTCACCACCACGATGTTATTGGTGGTGAGTTTCGGGTACTGTATGACATCTATGTCATGGTCAAAAACAGGTTAGGTTAGGTTAGGTTAGGTTAGGTTAGGTTAGGTTAGGTTAGGTTAGGTTAGGTTAGGTTAGGTTTTTGTTTTTTTTTTTTTTTTTTTTTTTAATTGAATTTACAGTCTGCGGACTCTTCGGTCCGCACCTTTTTTATTTTAAAATTTTGATTGTTTATTTATTGTTCTATTTACAAATCGCTCCATATAAGAATGAGCTCGTCATATTTTCTTAAAAATTAAACTTATCTACTTAAAACTATTATTTATGTTACAATTGTTTTTTTTTTTTTTTTTTTTTTTTTTCTTTTGTTTTTTTTTTATATATATAATTATATTTACTGTTTTTATTTTTGTTATTTATTTATTTATTTATTTATTTATTTATTTTTTCTTGGTTTTTATTTTTATTTTATTTTTTTCTTATTGTTTTTTTTTTTTTTTTTGCCAGTACACACTATTACATATGTTAGTTTACAGACTACATAACTGTTACAATTTTTTTTTTCCCTTTTAATATCGGCATCGTTTTTATTCGATCGTCCGGTCAGATGGTAACGGAGACGAGGGTGTTTGCTCCAGGGTAGCAATGATTGCATCCCGTACCGGCTCGTCTCCGCTTTTTATTGCCATCCGCAAGTTGTAGTCCATAATTTTGGAATCGGTGGCCAACTCCGCACGAGCGATTAGACGAGCCGTGGCGTCGTCGGTCACGCAGTCCGTGAAGTAGACACAGGTCTTTGTGTGTCGGGAGATGGCCACCACCGCATGTGGGACGCTGGTGAGGATGTGTGATCGAGCCGCTGTAGTACGGATGATGTATGCCGTCTCGTATGTGAGACCCTGCGACTCATGGATGGTCAAGGTACGAGAACCCTCATTTGTTCCGAAGCCCTGGCTGATCAGCACTGCCTTCTCAGCCTGGGTGTGAACAAGATAGACGGTGTTGTTGGTCTTGGGTATTCTCGCACCCGTGTACCTCCTCATCCTCAGGGACCTCACTGTCCCCCTGGCTGAGTATACGCCCCCGTAGATCTCGCTGAGGGCATACGCCACGTCCTGGGGACACCTCCATGTACACAGCAGCTCTTTCGTGATGTTTGTGACCGAGTGTGGGCTATTGTAAAACAGCTTGAAGACGTTGCCCCTGTCAATATAGGGGAGCTGGTTATTATCCCCTATCAAGAGGGCTTCCTCGGGTTTCACGATTTGGGCAGCAAGCACTATAGCGCCGAAATGGTTCATAAGGGCCTCATCTACCAACAGGCGTTTACATGATTCGCTCTTATGAATCCCATTTACTAGCAGCGACGCCATGGTTCTCACACGGCGTCTTGTTGCCCGCTCCCCAAACCGCGGCCCCAACTTTTCCCTCAAGTCTTTCGTGGCCTCGATTGTGGAGGTGACAATGATGTCCTCCTTCAAATCGGCTTGTGAAACCACCCAAGTTGTTTTCCCACAACCAGGTACCCCATTGACCCAGGTAAATGTGGGTGCAATCCAGTGCTCCGGCACTGGAGCACCAGAGAGGCCACCCGAGATAGTGTTAGCCATCCTGAGTATTCTCTCGTCCAGCATCACCTTCGTGCACTTTGCCACAACCACGACTGATTCTCCTGGTGGGGCCTGGAAGCGTAGCTCCCTACCCTCCTGGTGTTTGTTTTCTCCTTCTAGCAAGGGTTCTTTCTCCACGAAGCCAACGCCATTGCAGTAGGCCGCCATGTAGTCACCCGACATGTTGCCGTGTAACACCTGGCAACCGTCGTTGTCGTACAAAGCGGCCTCCGCTTCATCCGTTAGAGTTTGCAGCAGTGCCATATTGCCATACTGGTAAGCCTGCAGTATTTTACTGCATAAATCTTGGCTTACTTTCCGCGTGGCCCCGGTCAATGCTACAAACTCCACGAACGCGTTCCACGTATGCTCCTGAGGAGTTTCTGCCTGAAGAAGAGTTGGGGGGGAGACTTGACCCATATCGGCCCGAGTTCGTAGTTTGGGCTCGATGGTGTTTGAGGGTGATTTCTTCAGGGTGGTTGATGGTCTCACCCTAGCCTCCGAAGAAGTAGGTCTCCAAGCTGCTCGTTTACTATGTTTTTGGGGGAACTGGTTGGTGGCCTGTAAGAGGGCATTTGTGAATTGGGACAGTTGCTGTTCTCCGTCCCTGCTCTCTCTGCTTTGTCTCACCCGTGCTTTCTCCGCCGCCACTCTTTGCTCCAGTCTTTCCGACCCGCTGATTCCAGGACTCCTTACCGGATGTCCCCAGCAGTCAGTTGGAGTAGCGGGGGCGCCTTGGTCTCGATGCTGTGATATAAGATGTCCGAGGTGTTGTCCTCGATCCTCGTACACCACAACCTCGTGCCACTTCGAGGCTGACAGGGCACCTATGTAGTCCCTGGTTTCACCTGTCGTGTACCCCACGACCATTGCGTCCACGCTGATCTTTATGGGTTGAGTGGTTCCTTCCTCGCCGCGGCTCCCTATTTTTTGCAGTACCTCGCATGCCTGCCTAAATTGTGTAATGTCGTCGGCGCTGAACAGTGCGACAGATTTATTTTTCTCTCGCACTATCCTGCACCGCCGTCCTTCCACAAGTACCTCAGGCAAGGCGTTATAGACTTTGCGTCTCATGGTGACTTTGAAGGTACTGCCGTTTAGAAGGGCGCCGAGGCCTGGTGAGATGTAGACGGAGGTCTTGGCTCGGGTGTTGCAGAAGGCTATACCCATTCTCTCAGAGTTGTCGTCCATGAAGAAGGAGACACCCCGGATACGGACTCCAGGCCTGCCTGGTTCCCCATGTTGTGTTATTATGTAATTAGTGAGTGTATTGTTTGGTGATATTGGTGGTTGTGGTTGCTGTGTTTGTAATAGTTCAGGCCGAGTAGTGGGCAGGGCGCTGTTACGTGTGGCCGCTATTCGGCACACGTGTTCTATGTAGTTCCGGTTAGGTTAGGTTAGGTTAGGTTAGGTTAGGTTAGGTTAGGTTAGGTTAGGTTAGGTTAGGTTAGGTTAGGTTAGGTTAGGTTAGGTTAGGTTTTTTTTTTTTTTTTTTTATTGTATGTACTTCTATTTTTACCTCTACTACAAAGCAGAGACCTTTTTAGCAGTACATGGATTTGATTATCATTTTTATTTATTTTTAATCCTTGCTCTAAATGCGGCTCGAGAGCTCCGGATTTTAGTACGGGAGCCCTCAGTTTTTACCTTTTTGCTTATCTCTACCAAGGGGGATTATACATCAATCTATGTCTTATTTTTATTATTATTATTGTTTGGTTTTTGGGTTATAAATCACGTTATACACACGAGACAATCTCCTCGTGAGGCTCTGTGCACAGGGTTTGCCTATCCTTAAATATTAGTTTTTAAACAAAGGGAAACATATTTACTGAAAATTTACTTACATGATAAACTTAGATCTACTTTTGTATAATAAGATTATTTTCTTAAAATTATGTTCTTACAGTGCTATTTTCCTAAATTTTTTATCTAATATTACAACCTTTTTGTTGATGCATGATATTTACAAAATATCAAGTCAACAAAACTTACAGACTACTTATTTCTAGCTATTGTTTTATTCACGATATATCTACAATATTTCAAGAACATATCTCTTTGTTTACTTAACATTATTTGGCCTATCGTATCTTTAGTTAATTTGATATCCAAAACCTGCTCGATGTTAAATCTTTCGGGGGCATAGACAGGACAGTCCAACAGCACATGCAGGACAGACTCGTTCATATTAGGTTCGCAGATGCACGATGGGCTCTCTTTGCACTTGAACCGGTTCAAGTACTCCGAGAACCCACCGTGCCCAGTCATCACCTGAGTTGTTAAGTTAGTGGGCTCTATTTTGCGAATTGTTGTGTACGCCACCACCGCATCGGGAAAAAAGACCTTTGTAACTGCCGCGGTTGCGCCCTCTTTGTACCTCTTGTTCCACTCGTGAAGCGTGGCCATACGTATACTTCGCTTCACGTATGAAACTGGGCACAAATCATAATCGGGCTTTCGTTTAGAACGTATAGCGGCCTCCTTGGCAAGGTAATCAGCACGCTCATTTCCCTCCAATCCTGCATGGGCTTTGATCCAAAACAACTTAACAAGTTTGTTCTGGGTTGCTACGAGCCGTAAGTTTTTTCGAGCTTTTACAGCCAGAGGATGGAGGGAAGTGAGGTTGGTTATTGTTTGTATTGCTGCCATGGAGTCGCTATAGATTCCAAACCTGCTCAAGCTGATATTTATGATCTCCTCAGTTGCTTTACATATGGCCAGGAGCTCCGCCTGATAGACCGTGCAATAAGATGGCAATGCAAGCTTGAGGGCTTTGGTCTCCGTCGCGCCACTCCACATGGATAGCGCAGCGCCGACCTTGCCCTCAATCTTACTGCCATCAGTATAAATGCGAAGTTCGAAATCGCTATTTGCATCTGATTGTTCTTGGTCCATCAGGGTATCGAACTGCAGGCCTATATGTTCCGCTGGGTGAGGAGATTCAAGTGCTAGGGTTGCCTGTTCAACCTTCCTGTCACCCAGATACGGCTGGGGTACACCTCTTTTAGCCAAGTACAATAAGGCTGCCTCGCGGATTCGCAAATCTAGAGGGAGAATCCCAGCCAGAATCAGCGCCGAGTTCAGGGAGACAGTTCTGTAGGCCCTGCACTGTTTTTGAGCAAAGCCTCTTTGTAGGGCATTGAGCTGTTTCATTGTCATTAACTTTGATACGGCTGGTGCCCATGCGCTGGCAGCGTACATCACAATTGGTTCTATTGTAGCCACGTAGATAGTGCGGACTATGTCGGGATGTAGGCCCCAACTGACTTTGGCCGCTTTTGTCAGTTGCTTGTAGACTGACATAGCCTTCCTACATACATTGGTGACATGGCTGTTAAATGTTAGGTTGCTGTCTATTGTAAGGCCTAGTAATTTTATTTCGTTGGTCATGCAAATGCTTACCCCTCCCATGCTGAGTCGTGGTGTGTCATATTTAAGTTTACGAGTTATTAGCATGGCGTTTGTTTTATGAGCTGCAAATTTTAACTTGTTTATGACACCCCACTCCTCAACACACGCGAGGGCCGCATTGGCACGACCTTCGATGTCCCGTGCTATGTCCCCATCAAAGACGAGGACCACATCATCCGCAAACGCTTGGCAATAATCACCCCTGCCCTCAAGCATCTTCAGTAGGGGATCCAGAAGAAGATTCCATAAAATAGGGCCGGCTATGGACCCCTGGACGCAGCCTTTAGTCGTACCAGTGCTTGACTCTTTACCTCCATATCTGACAACGACCCTCCTATCAGTGAGATAGTCGTCCATAACCCGCCTGATGTTGATTGGACATTTTTCCTCCGCTAATCTTACCTTTATTTTCGGCCACCATGCGCTATCAAAGGCTCCCTCTATATCCAGAGAGACCAGTGTAACCAGTTTTTTCTGGTCCAACTTACTGCGGATGTGCTGCATGAGGGCACAGAGGGAGCCTTCGGTACTACGCTGAGGCATGAAGCCGTATTGGCGGGTACTCATCCTAGGTAACAGATGGTATTTCAGGCGGGCCACAATCATTTTTTCATAGATTTTTCCCAGAATAGATAGGAGGCCGATTGGTCTGTACGACTTAGGAACCGTATAGCTTGCCTTGCCCGGTTTCTTTAAGATAACCACCACCGCTTCTTTCCAGATCCTCGGGAAGCATCGCAATTCCAAGCATTTGTTTAAGAGCCTCAGGAAGAAATCCGGGTCGTTCTGTATCACTCTCTCGCAGATGTCGGCTGTAAACCCATCGGCACCGGGGGCCTTTTTGGGGTTGAAGGTTTTAACTGCAGATGTCAACTCGGTGATAGTGAAAGGCGGATCACATTGATCAAAATGGTTTCCGTCATTCACCACACTTGCAGTCTCTCTTACTTGTCTGTGAACCTCATTATCATTCTCCCTTGTGTCCTCAGGGTAAAACGTATCTGCTAAAAACCTCACCGAGCCTTCCATGTCCAGAACTTTCCCATCCTTCTCCAATGGTTGGTCCTCCTCCCTTTTTGAAGTTCTAGCTATAACCCTATAAATCCCGTCCCATACTGACTCTCTATCCTGCTTCCCGCAAAACTCCTTCCAACTGTCAACCTGGGCCTGTAATGCTTTTGCCTCATATAGTTCTTTATGTTTCAGATACTCGGTGACTACGGCTGCCCTGCGAACGGGTGCAGCACACCGGATTCTGCGGCGTCTTGTGGCAACCTCTTTTTTCATTGTTGCGAGTTCATCGGACCACCATGGCATCACAATCAACTGTTTCTTTTTCTTTTTAGGTATTGCGGATGTGCACGCTTTTGTAACTATGTCTGTAAATTTGTTGATTTCTGCTTCTATGTTTTCCTTACTACTTATAAACTCTATATTTGTTTTGTGTAAGTTATTGTCTGATTTTAATTGGTCCATTTTCTCATGAAAAAGGCTCCAATTTGCTTTTTTTGTGTTGAAAATTCTTGTGGTGCGTTCAATATCTGTGCCTTTTGATCTTCGCAATGCTATGCTAAATGTGATGCCATTATGGTCCGAACTCGTAAGGTCTTCTGCCACCTTCCAATCGTCCGTTAGTCCTAGTACGTCCGCAGAACAAGCCGTGACGTCAACGCGGCTCGAGTATCGTTTACCGCCCCGTATTGTGTCGAAAGTTGGAGTGATCCCAGTATTCAGAATATTGAGTCCCATTTCAAAAATTGCACTGGCCATTTTCTCTCCTCTGGGGTCGATCGTTTTGCTCCCCCACCATGTGTTCTTGGCATTTGTATCACCACCCACAATCAGGTTTCTGGTCTCCAAAGTCTTCTCTATTCGCCTCAGGTGGTTGAGGTAAGGTTCTATAGGTGTGTCCGGCTCGAAGTATAAGGACACCAGTGCCATCTTCCAAGCGCTGGTTTTGACTTCCACTACCACAATGTTATTATTGGTAAGTTCTGGGTGTTGAATTACATCCATTGTGGGGTCAAAGATGGCAATTACAGCCTTAACTACATCGTCACCAGCGCTTTGAAAGATTCGCACCCCATTTTGAGTCCTCATGCTTCTTGCCCCGCCTACATACGGTTCCTGGAGGAGTGCTATCGCTACTTTTCGTTTGCCAGCTTCTAGGAGTGCTTCGTTGGTGGCCAGCTTCTTCCGTTGCAGGTTGACTTGCATGACACGGTAGGGGAGTTGTTCGCCTGGTTCGCCCTTAGCAGTACGCCACCGATGCTCTGGCCAGTCTGTCCCATTTCCGTCTTACTGGACACTCTTGGTCGAACGCATTGTGCTCCATGTTCCTGAGCTCGGCTTTGGAGCAGTTTCTGCAGGCAGGCCTCTCACCGGCAAGCCAATCGGTGCACTCTGTCCTCATATGGGGACCACCGCAATGGCTGCACAGGTCTGCGGCCTCCCTGCAGAATCTCCTCGTGTGCCCATAACCCAGGCAACGGGAACACTGCACCAGTGGCGACTGATCGAACACTCGTATGGCTTGCAAGTCGATATGTAGAGTTCCTTTCTCCAGAGCTCTCTTCCAGATGATGGGAGAGGCAGCAATCACTACATGGTGGGTATGTTGGTTCCTAGCTTTCTTTTTATACTTAATTTCCAATCTATCTTCAGCACTGTTGAGGTCTTGGAAAACAGCCCGGTTTTGCTTTCTAATGGCTTTTAGGACGTCTTCATCGGTGTGTACCACCAGAACGTCCCTGAGCATTAGAAGGGGGTCTTTGTTTTTAACCTCCTCAACAATCAGCTGGTAGCCTACTTGTTCCAAACGGTTCTTGACCTTCTGGCGTTCTTCTTCGGTTGAGCAACTCATTATCACCTTCCTATCCTTCGCTTTCCTCACCCTTTCCACCTGAACCCAGCCCTCCTTTGCATCCACCGCCTCTCTCACTCTGGTCAGTACTTGATCTCCTGACTCAGTCTCGTCCATTGAGGTCACTACCACAGAGTGTAAAGCGCCTTTTCTGGGGGTTGGCCCTGTCGTACCGGTTGCGGTGACGCTTGCGTATGTTTTTGATTCAACCACTTCTTGGTGTTTATCTATCTTAACTTTCAGTTCTTCTATCCTTTGGTTATTTTCCCTGAGAAGTTTTGAGTGTTCCTCAATTCGGGCCAAAATTTTTAATTGTGTATCCAGCACTTCTATATTTTCAATCATTTTGGGGACTTCGCGTTCCTTGCTGGTCTTTCCCTTATCACCCCTCAATTCAAGCTCGGCTTCTTTTACTATTTGGTAGAGTCTGTCCACCGCCTCTATAACTCCAGATTTGATATCTGTTTTCAAATTTCTCGAGTTGTTTAAATGTAATTTTGCTTTGTTTAAGCAAGCTCGAGCCTCTGCTGTGCGGTCTGGATAGACCACTTTGGGCGGGGTACGATTGTCCAATGATGATCGCTTTATCGTTTGCGGCATACTGTCTTGCGACAGGGTCGGTTTGTCGAGGGATTTTAAAGGACCAGCCTTACTTGTAACAGGGGTATTCCCTGATGCTTCCCACTCGCCTATGGTGCGTTTTACATTGGATGTCAATGTCTGAGTCTTGGGGGGTGATTTTTGGGAACCAGTGTCATTACCAGCTTGTTTAACGGGAGTTCTCATGGGAGCCATTTTAATAGAGATAAGCGTCACAAGATTATGACTCTACTTAAGTGGGTAAAATTTGAATGAAATAAAACTCTATGTAGAGCCTGTCACCAATATATATAGGATACTTTTGGATAGCAAAACAGCACAAAATCTCAATGATACTGCTAAATCTCTACCTAGAGTCACGGACTCTTATCAATATAATTGTAGAGTCGTTGGTACATACGGTTTAGGTCAAAAGGACCAATATCAAAACGAATCTATACAATGTAGTCAACCAAAACTAGACAATAATAAAAATATATAAAAGTCAAAGTAAAATGTAAAAGCTTATAGAGTCACAGACTCTGTCATAAGATACTAGTGTACCTGATCAAGAAGGTCACAACAATGAAAAAACACAGTGTGTAGCGTCAAAATTGCGGGTTCTACAAGTCAAAAAGTGAACGGCTCTATGTAGAGTCCCTTTCCTATGTTCAGTGGATAGCCCCCACTGAGCCGATTTCAACGACACCAAGCACAAGGTTCTAGCTCAACTGGATCCGGAGCTACAGAGGTCTAAACTTTCGGGTTATTGGATACACGAATAACCCAAAATGTTCGTAACGCTATATCTCCGCAACCAATAGTCCGATTTTCCTGAGATTGGTGTCCCCGGATCGAGCACAACGAGACCCAACCAATGGTGCCGTTTTTAATATCAAAATGCAACCCCCAAATAACCCTGACCAAAAACCCTCGGACGAAATTCAAACAAACACAGATGCGAAGAGCTCAACCCAACGGGACATACAGTGAAAACCCCAGCCCTCTAGGACTCTCCGTTTGGGAGATATCTTAGATCGAAAATTTCCAAGATGGCGGCCTGAAATGTCAAAGTATGACTTTGAATGCCGATATCTCCGGTTCTAATAGTCGGAGAGACCTGGGATTTGGCTTGTTTGATTCAGCTCAAGCTCCTCCGTCCCCTGAACGTGATTTCTAAGAACCCAAAATTTTTGCCTCTAAAACCCCCAATAACCCAAAAAGATTTTAAAAGACAAAAACCCAAGCAGATCGCCGAAAACCGCAAATCTCCAAGTGCCACCGTTCAAAAGTTATAGAGGTTTGAATAAAAACAAAATGGCCGCCGAACTGTCAAAAGTTGACTTTGAAGGCTTATAACTTCGGAACTAAGTGTCGTAGGAAGACGCGGTTTGAAGCGTCATACTCGGGAAAATGTCTAGTTTGTCCCAATAGTGCTTTTACGATCAAAAATTGAAAGTCGTCAAAGGGTTATTGGACCAACAGAATATGAAAATATACCAAAAAAGACACCCAATAGAGAAAACCACAATTTTCTAAGACAAACGGTTTAGGAGCTACGACAATTTAAAGTTTGAACTTGAATAACCCAAAATGGCGGATTTTATCAAAAATCGCAATTCTAAAGATACAGACCTGGTTTTTGGGGTTCAACCTGTTGATTTATATGATATAAGAACAATGACGTTTAAAGAATTTAATATTTTATTATATTTTAGAATAAATAGCCAAAAAAGAGATAAAAATCTATAACTCCAGAACCGCCAGTCAAAAAAATCGGCAAAAAATTTTAAAATTAGTATAAAATAGAACTCTATGATGTGACATAAAAATTTGTACAAATTTAAAGATAAATGCTGCGAAAAATTTGAAAAATCGAAAAATAAATAAAATTAATTACTGCTAATTAATGCCACGGTATAAAATTCTAAATTTTTCTTATTCTAGTCTTCGCTGTAGCGCGCTCAGGATAGCAGTAGCAGAATTTGTAAATATTAGTATACTCCAGAGATATAAAGTCCCAAATTTTGGAAGTTTAAACTTAAATAAAAAATTCTACTTAAAAGATAAAATTATAAAACTTGCGTGAAAATGCTTTCCATAGGATAGAGATTGTCGCTGCAAAGTAACAGCTGTCCAGCTCCAGGCGTTCGATGACCACGTGCCACGTGGTTTTTCGTTTTCTTCTAATAACTTCAAAACGGGTAGTTGTAAAATTCTTTTTCGTTTACCAAAAGATGCTCAGCTATGGTGCCCACAATATTCACAAAGTAAAAAGTGGGGTCGTCGATCTAGTTTGCTCGCCGCACGCAGTCAAAGTCTTGAAAATGAGGGTATAACCTCTAAAACCAAGGTTTCTTCACTTTACTAATTGAAGCACTGCAATCCGGGTCACAAACTTTATATAGGGTTATGGCAAACACTTATCCCTACACAACAACACTTGTTTTATTGAAATCGGATCACTTTAACCACTATTTTCCGAATTTTTTTTTTTTTTGTGCGGAGCGACATGTGTTCGCTGCGAGAGTTTGCGCGCTACTGGTTAGGTTAGGTTAGGTTAGGTTAGGTTAGGTTAGGTTAGGTTAGGTTAGGTTAGGTTAGGTTAGGTTAGGTTAGGTTAGGTTAGGTTAGGTTAGGTTAGGTTAGGTTAGGTTAGGTTAGGTTAGGTTAGGTTAGGTTAGGTTAGGTTAGGTTAGGTTAGGTTAGGTTAGGTTAGGTTAGGTTAGGTTAGGTTAGGTTAGGTTAGGTTAGGTTAGGTTAGGTTAGGTTAGGTTAGGTTAGGTTAGGTTAGGTTAGGTTTTTTTTTTTTTTTTTTTTTTTTTTTTTTTTTTTTTTTTTTTTTGTTGTTAAACTACGTCCTCTGACGAGATCAGAGACTTTGATTAATTTGGTTGATTTAAGCTTTAGTTCTTCACTTTACGTTTATCGTTATATAGGATGTGTTTTAATTTGCAATGTTTAATATTTATTCATGTTTTTTATTTTATTTATAGGGGCAGTAAAATGCTGAACTTGCCTGTGATATGCTGCTGGAGATGTGCTGTTGATCTTAGGTTTGTATTCTGTTTTTGTTTTTGCTTAGTTTTATTTATGATTGCCTTGTTTTGGACTGAAATTTTGTTTATGTTAGTTTGATAAATTCCACAGAAACAATTTTCTGTTGAAAATTTTGCTAACTATTGTAAATTTTTGAGTTATTTATCTTATTCTACTTAGCTGCATTTCCATATGCATATCCATACCATAAATATACTATGGAATGCTATATATCTGTTCTATTCCTTTTTATTACCTGTTTACTAATCTTAATACAATATTCTAAGAAGTCCTTTCTTATATTTTTGTTTAGCATGATTTCTTTAATATTGTCTAATACCAATTTATATCCTATTTTGAATTCTACGTCTAGCCTATCTTTTGCAAAGACGGGGCATTCTACCATGATGTGCATAATGCTCTCCTCCACTTCTGGTTCACAGATGCACGATGGGTCCCCCTTACACTTGAATCTGTGCAGGTATTCGGAGAACCCACCGTGCCCCGTAAATACTTGAACCAGTGTCGGGGACAGCTCCATACTTCTTATTATTTTATAGGCACTTATAGAATCGGGGAGAAAAATCTTCGTAACTGCCGCTGTGCTTTCGGACTTATATCTTTCACTCCACAGCGCCTGCGATTCCGAGCGTATTTGCTTTTTAATGTAAGAGACTGGGCAAAGGTCGTAATCAGCTCTTACTTTTGCGTTTAAAGCAGCTGCTTTGGCCAGAGTGTCAGCCCTCTCGTTTCCTTCCATCCCCACATGGGCTCTGATCCAATACCAACTTAACGTTTTATTTTGTTCCTTTATTTTAGTAATATTCTTCTGGATCTTTACTCTCAGGGGATGGAAGGAATCCTGGTTTCTTAAGACTTCGAGGGTCGATCTGGAATCACTATATATGCCACAGTTCTTTTCATTGCACTTTAGCACTATTTCCGTGGCCCTCAGCACCGCGTACATTTCGGCCTGGTACACTGTACAGTACGGTTCGAGTTTAAACTTTTGGCTTCTTATCTCTACTCCATCTTGCCAGCAGCATAGAGCTGCTCCAACTTTGCCCTCTAGTTTACTCCCGTCTGTATAGATCCTTAGGCCGCTGTTCCCTTTGCTTCTAAGTTCTTCTTCGTCTTCCAGGCATTGGAACTGAAATTCTGCAGTTGTTGAAGGGTGCGGTGCTGATTCAAAGCTCACTCTTGCCTCCACCTCCCGATCCCCTATTTCGCTTCTAGGCCCTCCTTTCTTGGCTTTATATAGCTCCGCAACTTCCCTAACTCTGAAATCCAGTGGCAAGAGTCCTGCCAGCACCAGCGCCGAATTCAGAGAAACAGTTTTGTATGCTTTGCATATCTTCTGTGCAAATGCTCTCTGTACCGAGTTTAGCTGTTTACGTACTCCTAGCTTATTCACCGCCGGTGCCCAAGCGCTAGCCGCATAGAGCACTATTGGCTCTATCACTGCTGTATACATCGTTCTGATGATCTCCGGTTGCAAACCCCAGGTTATTTTTGCTGCTCTTGATAGATGTTTATATATATTAAAAGCCTTTTTACAAGTTTCCCGGACATGCGTATTAAATGTCAATTTATCGTCTATGATTAATCCTAAAATTTTTATTTCTTTTTCCAGACCAATGTCGATTCCACCCATGCGCAGGTGAGGGGTGTCATGTTTAAGCTTATTTGTGATTAACATTGCTTTTGTTTTATGGGGAGCGAATTTTAATTTATTCTCTATGCCCCACTCCTGCACACGGCTGAGAACGACATTGGCGCGATTTTGAATTTCTAATGCTGTATGTCCGGAGAACATCAGAACGATGTCATCAGCAAAGGCTTGCACATAAATGCCCCGTTTTTCCAGTTCGGCTAAGAGGGGATCGAGCAGGATATTCCAGAAAATAGGCCCCCCTATCGACCCCTGTACACATCCCTGAGTTGTTTCTTTAGTGATTTCTACTCCTGCATATCTGACCAGCACTTGTCGTTCGTCAAGGTAACTATCGATCAGTTTACGAAGGTTTATCGGACAGTTAATGTTTGCCAACTGACACTTTATTGCCGGCCACCACGCGCTATCGAAGGCTCCCTCTATGTCCAGTGATACCATCGTGATTATCCTTTTCTTGTTAAGCTCATTCTTCAGGTACGTCATGAGATCATAGAGGGAGTCCTCGGTACTTTTTTGGGGCATGAAGCCATATTGGCGTTTACTCAATTTGGGGAGACAGTGCCACTTGATCCTTCGAATAGCTATTTTCTCCAGTATCTTGCCTAGGACCGGCAAAAGTCCTATGGGTCTGTACGACTTTGGTTTTGTGTAGTCGTCTTTAGCTGGTTTTCTTAGGATCACGACTGTGGCCTCTTTCCATGGTTTGGGGAAGTGGGATAACAAGAGACATTTGTTCTCAAGAAAAATTTCCGGCGATTGCCCTATCGCATACCGGCAGATATCCGCAGTTAAGCCATCTTTTCCCGGCGCTTTTTTAGGGTTGAAGCTCTCTACGGCGTATTTAATTTCATGCATCGTGAACAGAGGGTCACATAGATCACCATGTGGCTCTCTGTTCACTTCCGCAGCTTTCAACCTGATTTGGCGATGGTTTACAGCATCTGTCTCCGGATTGTCTTCTGGATAGAAAGTATCTGCAATCATGTGTGCTGATTCCTCTTGACTGAGTTCTTTCCCATCTTTAACTAGCAGTAGGTCTTCTTCTCTTTTTCTAGTTCTTCCTATTACCCTATAAATGCTATCCCACATTGTTTCTTTTTCTTGCTTTCCACAAAAGGTTTTCCAACTTTCGATCTGTGCTTTTTTGGCTGCTTTTTCATATGTATCTTTTGCTTTCAGGTATTGCTCGACCACTCCTGCTCTACGGACCGGTGCTGCGCAACAAATTCTTCGCTTCTTCGTGGTGAAATCTTTCTTCAGACTGGCGAGCTCTTCACTCCACCAAGGTAATCTTGTTTTATTGTTATTTTTTATTTTAGGTATTGTTTCATTACTTGTTTCTTCAACTATTTTTGTATATTTGTCAATAACTTCTTCTAGATGTTCTGTATTCTGTATTTTTCTAATAACCTCTATAGTAATTTCATTTTGTGTAAGTTTCTCTGTAAGTGTATTTTTAAATTTTTCCCAATTTGCTTTTTTCGTGTTGTAAATTCTAGTAGTCCTTTCTATTTTGATCCCTTGTGCCTTCTCTAATTGTAGTTTAAATTCTATGGCATTGTGATCAGAGCTCGTCAGTTCTGAGTTGACTTTCCAGTCATCCACAAGCCCGAGCAGGTTGGTCGAGCACACCGTTATGTCTACATGACTCTTATATCGCTTTCCGCCTCTCACCGTATCGAAAGTTGGAACACTTCCTTGGTTCAAAATCTGCAAGTCCATCTCATTTAGCCACCCCACCAACGTTTCTCCTCTGTTATCATCACTTTCACTTCCCCACCATGTGCTCCATGAATTAAAGTCTCCACCTATTATAATTTTAGCTGTGTCAATGTTCCTCAGGACATTCTTTATTTGTTGGAGGTAGGGCTCAATAGGTTTTTGGTCTTCAAGGTAGACGGAGACTATCCCTATATCGTCAGATTTAGTTTTAATTTTTGCAACTATAATATTCTCCGTACTTAATTTTGTGCATTGTTTTGTGTTTAATTCGTTATCGAAGACTATTATTGCGGCTTTATTTATTTCTTCCCCTTTCCGGATGCATTGGATAACTTGCACTCCTAGATAATCCCTCATCTCTCCTTTAGCCCCAACATAGGGTTCTTGCACCATGGCCAGGCTAACTTTTTTCTTTCTAGCTTCAATAATGAGCTCTTGTGTCGCTAATTCCTTCTTTTGCAAATTTGCCTGCACAACCTTATATGTCTTTGTGACCACGTCTGTTGGCTTGTTACTAGTATCTACTTTAGCAGTTGTGTCCACCTTAGCAATATGCCACCATCGATCTTGCCAGTCTATCCCATCTCCTCCTGACCATACACTCGTGACTGAAAGCATTATGATCTATGGCAATTGATTCCTCTTTTATGCAGTTGCAGCATGTGGGTTCTAGGCCTTCCTTCCATTTCTGGCATTCGGATCTTATATGTGAACCACCACAATGACTGCACTTTTCAGTTTCTTCTTTGCAGAATTTTCTGCCATGTCCATAGCCCAGACACTTTGTGCACTGGACAAGCGGAGACTGGTCTTCGACTCTAATGCGCTGGAGATCGATGTGGACTATGCCCATCGCTGTAAAGGATTGCCACAGATTCGGCGAAACTCTCATAATTACGTGACTCATATGTGGGTTCCTTGTTCTGATTTTATATTTTATTTCCATCCTTTCTTCTTTCATCTCCCCGAAAATGTGTCTATTCTGTTTTTTTAGTGCCGCTATGATTTCTTCATCTGTGTTGTAGTTCAGTACGTCTTTTAGTTTTACAAGTGGGTCTCTATTTTGCATGTCTTCTATCGTCAGGTTTTCACCCGCCTTTCTGATTCTCTCACTCACCTTTTCCCTTTCTTCTTTCGATATACATCCTATTATCACCTTTTGATCTTTTGCTTTCCTTATCCTGTCTATTTTTATCCCTTCATTTTTAGCATCAACTACTTTTCGCAATTTTTCCAATACTTCTTCACTTGTTTCTTGCTGATTTGTAGAGCCTATCACTACTGAGTGTAGCGTTGTCGGTTGCAAGGTTGATTTGTGGGCTTGTCCCGCTGTAACCATTGCATACGAAGGCTTTTTCTCTCCTATGCTCTTTATTTCTTCTTTCAATTTTCCTGTTTCTTCTTTACATTCTTGAAGTAGGATGCTATGTTCTTCGATTTTGCTGATTAGTTTAAGATTCAGTTCTGCGATCTTTTTAACATTTTCATCAGTCGGGATCTGGGTAATAATTGGGGTTTCACGTATTTCATTTTCTGCCTTTTTTGGATGTTCTCGTCCTTTACTATCTTTCCCTTTTTTCCCCTTAAACTCGACTTCCAAGTCCTTTACGATCTGATAAAGTCTGTCGATCGCTTCTATTACACCCGTTTTTATATCCGTTTTCAGATTTCGCGAATTGTTGAGGTGCAGCTTTGCCTTACTTAGGCAAGCGCGAGCCTCTGCTGTTCGATCCGGATATGTCAAGTTCGGAGGGGCACTGGTCCCCGGGGAAGGTTGGTGAGTAGTCTGCCTGTTTTCTTGAGTTGAAAATTCTTTTTCATTAAGTTTTGAAGGGCCTGCCTTACTTGATACAGGGGTGTTCACCACAGATTCCCATTCACCTATGCTTCGTCTGACTTTTGACGCCAGAGTTTGAGTTTTTGGGGGTGATTTTTTAGTGACGGAGCCGCTCTCAGATGATTTAGGCGGGGTCCTGATTCCGAACATCTCGTCAGAGGTAAATGGTCAAATTTATAAATGTTTCGGATAATTTAATAAAGAAGGTTTGTAAAAGTTTTAAAATTTTTAAGTTTGTAATTAATAGAGACACAGTCTCGGTCAACGTTATCAATAAATGGGAAAGGACCAGGTCCTTAATGTCCTTAGGGTCAAAATCAGCAATATAACAATATGTTATCAAATATTCGTCTTTGATATACCACAAACACTAAATTGTTTTGTCCAAGTTATAAAACTGTTTCCATATAAGCAATATTAATTTCAAGGAAAACAAAAACAGTTTAAGTAAAAAATCTCATGCCCAAAAGGACTCGCTCAAAATAGTCCAATGCTTTCGAGTTTATAAAGTCTAACTAACTATAATAATAACATTAATAACGTGCCCAAAAAGACACTCTCAAAACTAAAACAAATAAAAACAAATTTTTGGCAAATATTTCTATTTTTCAGTCCGAGCCCACGTAAGTAATCACCACTGGGAGGGTGGGAGGGCGATTTTTTTTTGCGTTTCTATTCGCGCTAGGCGGGCAAGCGACGTGTCGCCGGATTCGGCTCGTCGCGCTCAACACCCCAATGCAAAAAACGAGGTACCGGTAAGTACAAAAACTTTTGGTAATTTTGAAAAAAGTGTATTTTTTAAATGTTTTTGTATGAAAACTTAAAATTTTTGTATGAAGTGGAAAGCCGAAAGTATTACAGGAGTATAGCCGGCGCTATTTAGAACCATTCAGGATTTTGAATTTCAGGAATACTCCAAAAAATGTTGGTTAGGTTAGGTTAGGTTAGGTTAGGTTAGGTTAGGTTAGGTTAGGTTAGGTTAGGTTAGGTTAGGTTAGGTTAGGTTAGGTTAGGTTAGGTTAGGTTGGGGTGCTAGGTCAGGTAACCTCCACGAGCGCCCAGCCCATTGTCAATCCTCTTGAATCCGTTCGGGGGGATGGGCAATGGGTCTGGGACGGTGCACCCTGGGCATCGGATAACAACTTTTCTTAGGAATTCTTGTTGACCGATGGCCAATAACCTGACATGCGGATGGGGCCGTTTGGGCTAGACCATCTCGCGCTGAGCG
Organism: Aproaerema taeniolella; assembly: GCA_949987775.1. Taxonomy (NCBI): domain Eukaryota; kingdom Metazoa; phylum Arthropoda; class Insecta; order Lepidoptera; family Gelechiidae; genus Aproaerema; species Aproaerema taeniolella. Next base: position 61,300 of record CATLJT010000215.1, read on the forward strand.
CTCTCCACGTATTCCCCTCTGCTGGACAGAGGGTGCGTCGGACGAGTGATGGAGAGGGAGCGGCACAATCGTGCTGCTCGGGACGAACTGAACGCCAGTTCATCTGTGGCCGTAGACTCGATTAGCACTCCAACGACCTCAGCAGGGCGTAGCTGGGGTATGTTGTGTTTAATCGAGAGCGGAGGGCTTGCCTTAATTGGCCGGCCTGCGACAGGGAAATGTCTATAAAACCCGACAAGGAAAAGTCGTAAATACCCTGTGAATACCGGGCGACCTTCACAGTATATAGCCTTATCCAGGTGCAGGGGGCACCGCCTGGATGGACCGTTTATCCGCCAAACTCGTGGGAATCCCAATCCAGATGTCTCAATTCAAAAAAACGGGGTTAAGGGGAGGAAAAGAAAAGGAAACCAGCGATCGCGAATCTCGCGATGAATCACCATCCGTCACAATGGATCTGGCGTCGGGCCGCTCGTCCGATGCTGACTCATTGGTGACGGTCGAAGATGGGGAGACGGGCTCCAGAAGGAGTCCTGGCTCCGTTAAGCGTGGCCGTGGGCGTCAAAGTCTCCGTCTTTCGGAGTCTTCGAGCTCGGAGATGGAAAATGCGCCTCCAAGAGCGCCTTCCAAAAGGGGAAGAGGCCGGCCGCCTACTACTGGGCAGTATGTAGGTCTGGCTAAGGCAAAGAGCCAGTTCCTCAAGCTCCAGCGAGAGGAGCTTGAGATTCAGGCCGAAAAAGATGTAATGGAGCAAGCATCTAAAATGCGCGAGGCTCGAGCAGCTGCGAAAAAAGCGCAGTCTGCTATGGCAACTAATGAGAATGCCAAAGGAGATGCGGCAACAGACATTAGCCGGCAAGTTGAGGCAGTGGTCGCAACCATTAACAAGGTTGCGTCTCACTCCAAACACCTGAAGGGCACGTTTGTACGCGCCCTGAAGGATTCAGCAAATGTTGTACGGGACTTGCTGTCTGAGCTAGCATGTCGTACGGCCTCAGAGGAGTGTGCTGTGCTTCAGGCCGAAAACCAGTGCCTTCGGCAAGAGATGGCGGAGCTTCGCAAGGAGGTCGAAGCTTTACGGGCAAATATGGAGAGGCGGGCAACTTGTGTTCGTCCTCTTTCACCATTGCCGCGCTTACCGAATTCTCTTGAGGACGAGAGGGAGGAAGCTCAGCTTACTTCTGCCCCAGTACCGTCCAATAAGAGGACTTCACAGACGGAAGGACCCATTCCAGGAGACGTGGATATGGAGGATTTTCCTCCTTTTCCGCCTCCAGCAGGTCGAAAAATTCTGCGGGCCACTAACCGGCTTCCGCTTAATTTGGAAGAGCTTACGGCTCATATGATGAGGTCAATGGGCACTATGATTAACGCCCGTTTTGAGGCTCTCGAGAGCAGACTTCTTCCGGAGCCCCGCCTCCGCCCACCACTGGCAGCGGATAACAGGAAAACTGCAAAACCTGCCACTGTCACCCGTGCGGGCCAGAATTCTGCGGCTAACGTACCTGGCACTACAGCTTCTTCTTCCGTCGGTGCAGCTAAAAGGAAGCGAAAGCCTAAAAAGAAGACGACAGCAGAGACGGCGAAACCGCAGCTGCCTCCTTCTCCCTCACAAGCCACAGGAGAGACGTGGTCGACGGTTGTTGGTAGGAAGAAGAAGGCAAAAGAGAATGGAAAGCCAACAGCCAAACAACCTGGGGCTAATAAATCGGCCAAAAAGTCCACGTCTAGTGGATTGATCAAGGTGGTCCCACCCCGCTCCACAGCGGTCATTCTGACCCTGCAGCCCGCAGCGGTCGATAAAGGCGAGACATACGCGTCTGTGATATCCCGGGCTAAGTCGAGCATCAAGCTTCCGGACCTGGGTATCACAAACGTTAAAATAAAGAAGACCGTGACTGGTGCTAGAATGCTAGAGGTAGCTGGAGCAACGAGTGGCGATAAGGCTGACTCGCTGGCCATAAAATTGAGGGAGGTCCTTGGGGACATTGCCCTAGTAACGCGACCGAAGAAATGCGCAGAATTGCGCATCTCTGGCCTCGATGATTCCGTCCTTAGGGTCGAAGTCATCGATGCAGTCGCCGAAAAGGGGGGCTGTGCAAGGGAAGATGTGAAGGCTGGTAGCATTCGGTCGAGTCCGTCAGGAGATGGTACCGTCTGGGTGAAATGTCCGGCGGCCGCAGCCAAAAAACTTGCTGCAGAGGGGCGTCTCCTTGTCGGATGGGTCCCGGCAAAAGTAAAGGTGCTTGAGCCTAGACCCATGCGATGCTACAGGTGCTTGGAGGTAGGCCACACTAGGCCAATGTGCACGTCTGCAGTCGATCGCAGCAGTATGTGCTATCGCTGCGGTGAGGATGGGCACAAGGCGGATGCGTGCACGGAATCGGCTCGATGCGGATTATGTGCAGCTGCTAACCGTCCGGCGGATCACGTGGTGGGGTCCAAGGCTTGTGCTCCCGCCACATCAAAGGGAAAGGGTAACGGTAAAAAGTCTACCACCAGGACCCTGGTTGACAACACCCCCCCAAAACCAGCTCCTGTGCAAGCAGTGCCAGTGGAGCAGGAGGCGATGCTTATATGTATTTAGTTCGTAATGGACGGTACGACCCATCGCCTCCTCCAAGCGAATTTAAACCACTGCCCAGCTGCTCAGGATCTTTTCCTGCAGAGTATGGCGCAGTGGTCAATCGGGTTGGCAGTTGCTTCCGAGCCCTACCTTGTTCCTGCTCGGGACAACTGGATAGGAGATCGAGCTGGTTTAGCGGCTATCACCATAGCGGCGGGCGCAGACGTTCCACCCCTTGTAGAAAAACTGAAAGGGAATGGATACGTTGCGGCCCTGTGGAGAGGTGTTATTGTTGTGGGGGCGTACTTTTCCCCCAACAGGTCTCTCGAGGCTTTCGAGGCCTACTTGGAGGATTTGGGGGCTGCAATAAGGCGGCTACTTCCTCATCCGCTGTTGGTGATGGGGGACCTCAATGGCAAATCTACTGCTTGGGGTGCCCCCAGCACCGAGTCCAAGGGCAGAGCCCTAGAGGAGTGGGCACTGGCGATCGGCCTCTGTGTGGCAAACAGGGGCTCGGTCAACACATGCGTGAGACGACAGGGGGGGTCCATAGTAGACGTCACGTTTGCTACCCCTGACGTAGCGCGCATCATCCGGGATTGGAGGGTGATTGTGGTAGAGGAGACCCTGTCGGATCACCGATATATTCGGTTTGATGTCTCCTCCCCGACGCCTCAAACAGACTCCATGAGGGACAGCCCGTATTCTCCCAGATGGGCTTTGAAGCGTCTCGACAGAGAGGCTTTGGTAGAGGCCGCCATGGTGCAGGCTTGGGTGCCGGCAACAGAGCCTGTGGAGGTTGAGGCTGAGGTGGAATGGTTCCGGGTGGCCATGACACATATAAGTGACATGGCTATGCCCCGAATCCGTCCTCGGCCTCCAAGACGGCAAGTGTACTGGTGGTCCGAACACATCGCGGAACTGCGCGCAAATTGCGTGTCGGTGAGACGCCAGTACACTAGAGCCAACAGTCATCTGCGGCGCCCTGGAGCCGATAACACCGTGGCGGACCAGCTGTATGAGGCCTACAAAGAAGCAAAGAAGGCTCTACAGCTGGCAATTGTACAGGCCAAAGCCGAATCGTGGCAGGCGCTTCTGGAGACCCTGAACAACGATCCGTGGGGACGCCCCTATCGGGTGGTACGCGGAAAGCTCCGCGGATATGCGCCTCCACTGACGCAAACTTTGGAGCCTCGGCTGCTGGAAGGGGTGGTAAGTGCTCTGTTTCCACACAGAGCTGAGCACACCCCCCCAGTAATGGCCCCTCCGCAAAACGCGGGGTTAGAGGCGTCAGACGAGGTGCCTTCCATTGAGGCAGAAGAGTTGAACACGGCTGTGTTTAGGCTCCGAGCGAAGAATACTGCTCCGGGGCCGGACGGTATTCATGGTCGCGTTCTGGCTTTAGCCATGGAGGCCCTCGGGGAGAGGCTCAAAAAATTGTATGAGCTCTGCCTACAGTTCGGACGATTTCCTTCCCCTTGGAAGACGGGCAGACTTGTGCTGCTACGAAAGGAAGGGCGTCCCGCAGAGTCTCCCTCTGCTTACCGCCCGATAGTGCTTTTGGATGAGATGGGTAAGCTCTTCGAGCGTATAATCGCAACCCGCCTCTCCAAGCACTTACGTGACGTTGGCCCAGATCTGTCGGACAGACAGTTCGGCTTCCGCACGGGACGGTCGACCATAGACGCGATCCGTTGCGTCAAGTCCCTTGCGGAGGAGGAGGTCTCCAGGGGAAGAGTGGTATTGGCGGTTTCATTAGACATCGCCAATGCTTTCAACTCTATACCCTGGAGCTGTATTAGGGAGGCACTGAAGTACCATGATGTGCCCCCTTACCTAAGCCGAATTGTCGCAGATTACCTGGACGATAGGTACGTCGCGTACCCTGGGCAGAGGGAGAATCTGCGGCACGAGATGAAGTGCGGTGTTCCACAGGGGTCGGTCCTTGGTCCTCTCCTGTGGAACATCGGCTATGACTGGGTGCTGCGAGGTGCTCTCCTCCCGGGCCTTAACCTTGTATGCTATGCAGACGACACTCTGGTTCTGGCTCGGGGGGACAGTCATAGAGAGTCTGCCCGTTTGGCAACGGCGGGGGTTGCGCAAATAGTCGCACGAATGAGGATGTTGGGACTTGAGGTGGCCCTACACAAATCCGAGGCCCTTGTATTTCACGGGCCAAGGAATGGACCACCTCCGGGTTTCCACATCGTCGTTGGGGGTGTCCGCATCGAGGTCGGGTCTCACATGAAATATCTGGGACTTGTCCTCGATAGCAGATGGAATTTTCGGGAGCACTTCTCCCGCCTGTCCCCCAGGCTCATTAAGGCAGCATCGGCACTGTCGGGGTTGCAGCCAAACCTGGGTGGACCGAGAAGTGCAAGCCGCCGCCTATACATGGGGGTGGTGCGGTCCATGGCTCTTTATGGAGCCCCCATCTGGTCTGAGACCCTGAAGGCCCAGAACATAGCACTCTTGCGGACACCGCAAAGAGTGCTGGCCATTAGGGTGATCAGAGGGTACCGCACCATCTCCTTTGAGGCGGCATGCGTCCTAGCGGGATCCCCTCCGTGGGATTTAGAGGCGGAGGTTCAAGCCACCATCTACGAATGGCGCTTGGACCTCCAGAGCCGGGGAGAAAATCCCCCGCCGAGAGAGGTGGATGCGCGGAGATCCGAGGCTCGGCGCATCCTGATGGAGAAGTGGGAGGAGAGGCTGGCCCAACCCACGGCCGGCCACTGGACCGTCCAGGCTGTTCGGCCAGTCCTCGAGGACTGGACGAGCAGGCAGCACGGATGCCTCTCCTTCCGGCTGACGCAGATGCTTTCCGGACATGGATGCTTCGGAAAGTACCTGTGTCGCATAGCCGGGAGGGAGCTAACGGAGGCGTGCCACCATTGTAGTGGCTGCGACGCGGACACTGCGCGGCATACCTTACAAGTATGCCCAGCATGGGCGGAGCCGCGCAGTGTTCTCGTCGCTGCGGTAGGTCCCGACCTCTCGTTGCCGACCCTGGTGCAAACCATGGTCGACTCCGAGACGTCGTGGCAGGCGGTGCAAACCTTCTGCGAAACCGTTCTTTCGCAGAAGGAAGCGGCGGAGCGAGAGAGAGAAGCTGAGCCCGACGCTCCCTCGATCCGCCGCCGACGCACAGGACGCAGGAGGCGAGCCGAAGCTCGCCTCATGCCTCCCTAACAGAGGCCTCTGGTGGCGGTCACAGGGGCGACCGTCACCACAGAAAGAGGCCCCGAGACCGGAGAACGTGCAATGTGTTCCTGCACGTTCTACCGAGGTGGCACACGGAGGTCCTAGAAGACCTCCAGGAGATGGGGCCCGCTAGCTAGCTGGCAGGCCGGCGCCGGCGGGGTCACAGAAGAATGCTAACGCGATACCTGTGACCCCGCCCCCATGGCAAGAAGAGGAACACCTTGGGGTTTTAGTCGGTTCGAGTCCGACATAACCCTCCTGCTGCCCCTGCGGCGGGGGGGTATGCGTGGGCATTTCCCCAAGTAAAAAAAAAAAAAAAAAAAAAAAAAAAAAAAAAGGTTAGGTTAGGTTAGGTTAGGTTAGGTTAGGTTAGGTTAGGTTAGGTTAGGTTAGGTTAGGTTAGGTTAGGTTAGGTTAGGTTAGGTTAGGTT